>CM037786.1:1234443-1281396 GCA_021229015.1 Solen grandis
GAAAACCCACGGTGTATATTCCGTTATCACTGCTGTACATACCATGGGATTTTTAGTCGGCAAAATCTCATTTTCAGGGGGCCGCCGTGGCCGAGCGGTTACAGTCGTGGACTACAAATCTCTCAGCCCCTCACCGCTGTGGGTTCGAATCCCGGTAGGGACTTCGGATTTTTCATGTGAGGAAGCCTACCAGCTGGCTTGCGGTAGGTCGGTGGTTCTACCCGGGTACCTCTGCATACTCGGGGTCTTCCTCCACCTTTAATTAGCTGGACGTCGCTATATGATTGAAATACTATCGCAGCGACGGTAAACCCCAATACACAACATACACAACACATCTCATTTTCATGAATATTAATCAGCCACTTGCTGACCAATGAAATAACGCATAGTATTTCGAATTTCTTTTCGTTGAAATTTATAAAAGCAAAAGCTGACTCATTGTTCCCGCAAGATAAACGGTTACGCTGAGGCGAGGAGCATGATGTCACCTCTACATGGTAGAACGAAGCTAACTTTCAAAATCCTGCTAGTTTCATTGGTCAAATGATCCCTGCTGTCACCGTGCTGTCTCTGCCACGGATCCAATGAAATGCCTAATCAATAATTCATTAGTACGAAGTGTTGCTAACTAATACCCTACGGTCGATTAAGAAGCAACGGGTATTGATGGAATGAAGGTTTTCCGACGATGCTGTTTATCATGAAATTGGTTCGACCGATCCTTATCGCTTTGGCGCTCCGATGACCCGTTTAATCGACAACATATTTTTGATGGTACTCATAAAATTTTCTGTAAACCACGCTTACATCGAACTTTCCGGGTCTTTGTGAACTTGTTCGATATATCCGAAGTTCGATATAAGTATAAGTTTACAGTTGAACCAATAGTAGCTGGTTATATGAATAACCTTTCTTTAGCGGTCACCTCTGTTAAGCGGTCACTTTCTCTTGTTCCATTGACAGACCGCTTAAGAGGGGTTTGACTGTTTATATGTGAATAGTTACAGTTTGATATGTCCGAGAGGCTCCATAGATATGGAGTTTATTGTATATATTGAGTTTCATGCTGCTGGTTTTGAAGTTGTTGTTGTTGATTTTTTTTATTGTTGTTATTTGGGTATTGGAGTTTTTTAGGCAGCTGTTTCACATTTTGAATGGTTTTCTTTGTTCTTTTGACCTTTTTTTGAACCTAGATGTGAAAATAAGATATTAAACCGACCGCAAACCACAAAGTCGGGAATCAGTTGTCGCGCGTGGTGTGAACTATGACAAACATGTAAATTTTTTGGTACAGTTTCCTGACTGAAGTACCCTGTAATAATGATAATATGACAGTTTTATCTTATAAATAAATATGACATATTAAGGCTAGGTATAATAGGTAATAATATCTTTAACGGTGTCACATGATCGTTTTGTAACGTACTTAAAGATATTGTTTGCAAATGCATCCGATACTTGAATACCTATTCAGTAATCATGTTTCGTCTATACAGTTTTATACATAAAGGTCAACTGGTCCCGCGTCTGTTCCGGAATCGTGAGGTCGTAGGTACAACCAAAAATTATATCGTACAAAAATGGTATTGGCAACACTCCCTTGTTTGATGCTCAGCATATCAGGGTAGTTCCCGCTGTCCGGATAATGTAACTGGGTGTGGTATCATGTCACATACCTACGACGCCATACAGCACTACGTCTGTCTCAAGTAGACACAGGCTCCAAATGGCAGAAAAAAAACAACTGTCGGCTGAACGTTAAACTCAATCATCATCATCATCATCATCATCATCATCATCATCATCATCATCATCATCATCAACAACAACAACAACAACGACAACAACAACAACAACAGTTTTACTAATTCATTATACTTCGTAATTTATTATATTTTTTTTCAGAGATTTACATTACCTATTCATGTAGCGTCGTGACTTTTTAATTCATTTTTAAATAGCGATCATCTCTCTGTTTAGAGACCTTCTCTGTTTAATATTGCTAAGATTTTATTAGACGTGACTGAGTCGGCAAAGAGGGGATAAGGACAATTAAATTGACATTGTAAGCAAATAAAATGCTTATTGACTTGTATTATTGACAATTTTTTTTGCCAATTGCCTAATTTATTCGAGTTCTGAAGCCAGATTGGCGGGCATGCATCCTTGAAACACCGCTAACAGGAAGTAGAGACCTTAATTAAATTTTATAGACATTTCAGTTTATAGATTTTTGGTAAAACTCGAAAATTTTACCGCTAACAAATAAGTACCCGGATTTCGCGATAGGGTAGTTCATACCTCGTGACGCCTGATCCCAAATCATTCGGAATCGGATCTGTATACGACGCCATAGCACCGGGGCGCCTGAAAATTAAATACATAAATAAACAAACATATAAATTTACCCCAGAATCACAAATCATCGAACTAAATACTGATTTTATTTGTCCCACTCATTTAACAATATATTAATTCGTAAAATCGGAAAAAATGTATCTCGTTATGATTTAATATGGAACTTAAGTATGATGTTTTCAGTATTGCATACGCCATATAAACACATCGTCGAATACCCACACCGATCAAGAGAGCAGCTATAGGCCGTGGGCTATTACGGTTGAATTTGGTCGTTTTAGGGTGTGTCAAATTACGTCCATTTCATTGGTCGCATCACGTTATTAGAACCAATCATAAATGCCGTTTTTATACAGTGGCCGGGCGCAGGCATTTTTTTTTTATTGTTTACATAACTTTCAAGCCTCCATGCCGAAGAGTGTTGCTTTCAAAAGTCGCGTTTTTATTGGTCGATAAACTAATCAAAAACTACTGTATTACAACGGTTTGCCTGCCTATTTCCCTACTGCATGATGTCATGTAGTGAAACGGAATAAGTCAGCCGGGGGTATTCGACGATGTATAAACATAACGGATAACTAAACCTCCCGAGAAGTATTTGCTTATATTGTTATTTTTTGTTCTGCTCCTTAAATCTCTCTCTCTCTCTCTCTCTCTCTCTCTCTCTCTCTCTCATGAAGATGAAGAACCCAGAAGCCTCTCCTTTGTTTTATACAAAGTCTTACCATTAAATAAACTGGATAGCACTGGGGCAGTTATCTTTAAAATGTATAGCTAGCAATTATTAGTATTTTTTAACGTTTTCTTCAAAGGGTCCGACACAAGAGGACCGGCAGTGAAAACCATCTGTGGAAAAGACACGACACAGACGTTCTTTGAGTGGGTGGGTGATTACGTCACATTAAAATTTTATGCCGATTTCCGACGGAATGCCTCGTACCCAATGCCGTCGACTCCGGCCCCGACATGTATCGACCCATTGGATGCTAAAGGTAAAATACATGCATGTAGTTATATTGAGGATCAAGATAAGATAAACTTTAATTTGAGTCGGCAAGACATATACAATTAACATAAGCTTTTAAGAGCTTTCATAACCGACTATATTTTATTTTGACTTTATTTTGAGTCGGCAAGACATATACAATTAACATATACTTTTAAGAGCTTTTATAACCGACTATATTTTATTTTGACTTTATTTTGAGTCGGCAAGACATATACAATTAACATATACTTTTAAGAGCTTTTATAACCGACTATATTTTATTTTGACTTTATTTTGAGTCGGCAAGACATATTCAATTAACATAAGCTTTTAAGAGCTTTTATAACCGACTATATTTTATTTTGACTTTAAATTGGGTCGGCAAGACATATACAATTAACATAAGCTTTTAAGAGCTTTTATAACCGACTGTATAGTGTTAACATGTGTAAAGAGGCTACAAATAAAGGAAGATAAATTACTAACAAACTATGAATAATATGCTAATCGCACCTACGATATTGTCTAAAACCGCTTAAAAACTGAAATGGGGTAAGACGTGACCGTGCATATTTGGCATATATGCCATGATAATAAAATATCACTCAAATCAGTTTTGAAATGACCTGATTAGCATATTTTTCATAGGGGGTTTGGATTAATGTGAAGTATTAAAATATGTTTTAGCACATTAACCCTTTCCCTCATATATACTCATTTTGACGCACTCAATAGGTATCACATAAAGCCTGATCTGTCTTAACCCTTTCCCTCATATACTCATTTTGACGCCCTCAATAGGTATCACATAAAGCCTGATCTGCAGAAAACCACATTTAAACCATACCAAATCTATTTACAAAATCCTCATTTCCAGACCACTAAAGAGCAGCACAAAAAGCTGTTCGCATAGGTCTTTTCATGGTGTCCTCTATGAGGGAAAGGGTAAAGAAGGTAAAAAATACAACATGAAGCATCTACAATGACAATAGGAATACATGTAGTATGTTAATAGTAGATCAAACCGAAAGGGTTGGAATAAACAAATGAAAATAAACAATCAAATACCTATAACATGTAATAGCAATCTATATTAATACATAGGCTAAGCATATACTGTTAGATATACATTAGCTTATCTTTACATGACAGTACAAATACGTCCCATAGGCTAGCAGCAAGCTAAGACAAATAAAAAAAAAACAAAAAAAAAAACAAAAAAACTAACATAAGCAAGTCTGCACACATAAATGTAGCAAATTGGTTTGCTGTGTTGTGGCCCTATCCAGGAACAAGACGAATATTTACAATTTGGTCCATTCTATGACTGAATGAGGTTTTTAAATTGGGAAAAAAATGGGAACAAGATCTAAACTCATCTGGGAGAGAGTTCCACAACACAGGGCAGCATGCCTGAATGACTGCTTACCATTAGGTGTTGTATCTATTATTGGAACGTGTAAAATATTTCAGTATCTAAAATTTATTGTTGTTGAATTTCTTTTTCGACTAAATCTGTCAGAACAAGTGGTGCTAGACTGTTTAAAAAAATGAATATTTCAATGGCCATTTTTGCTACTATGGTGACTTAGTTCCGCCATTTCAGTAGCGTGTTAACAGGCACAGGGACAGACGAAAGGCCGACTTAGCGAAGTTTCGCCCCACCATGCGAAATATGAATTTGTTATTTTTGCTTGGCGAGGAGCCAAATAAAAAAAAGTCGATATTTCTTGGCGAAGATTCGCTCCATGAAGAGAGATATAATCAGAATACACAGCTTACAGTTTGTCCTTCTTAATCGTCCAATGAAATGCTTGCATTTCGTTCAAAGTTTGACAAAAAAATTGCATAAAATGATCCGTGATGTCTTAATATGGAGAAAACAAGCGATCTTAGACATAATGGGCGGAGCTTGTTGCGGCTGTAACTGATGACGTCAAGTTCTGACTGTACGTAGCGTTATAAAATGTACCCAGTGATACACTCTGAACCATCACGTGTACGGTCAAACGAACGGGGGTTGGTTCCATAATGCGAGGTTAAGGCAAAGTTTTATGGCGTACGTGACAAAATGTGTTTTAGTTATTGTTTATCCCGGGAACGGTTTACGGTTTTTAATTGTGCTTAACATGTTATGCGTTTCTCCGTGCCTGTTTTTAAATGATGTAATTTTGTAAAGGAAAAGAATCATAATTATATAGATCTAGATATGTCTTTCGTCTTTTCTTGAAATTGTCAAGGATTATAATAATGACTTGACTTGACTATTTGAGTTTACCGTCGCTTCGACAGTATTTCAGTCATATAGCGACGTCCAGCTAATTACAGATGGAGGAAGACCCCGAATGCACGGAGGCATCCTGGTAGAACCACCGACCTACCGCAAGCTTCCTCACATGAAAATCCGAATGACCCTGCCGGAATTCGAACCCACGCGGTGAGGCGCTGAGTGAGATAATAATACAGACAGATATCATCATGTTTTCCAATATTTAAAATTCAATTTATTTTCGTAGTGTTTTATTGTACTTACACAAAATCAAATATATATGCCTTTGCCGTGTTCGTACTTAAACTGATTCTACTAACAATAATAATGATGATAACATCACAGGTTGTAAAACAAATTATATCACGTTATTATTCAGGCTTTTTGTATTTCCTGTTAGATGTACTTTTTGTAACCTATTAGAAATGTTGATCTTCGATTTAGTCCTATTGTAATTATGCTGAAATCACCTTCACCAGCCAGTACGAAAACCAATAGGTGCGAACGTCATTTATAGGGACCATTATTTCCCTTGCTGCTTCCCAATGTATTACGTCTAATACCCCTATCTCACCATCGCAGGATCGCTCTCGGAGACTCGCGGTATGGGCAGACGCGGTGCACCGCCAGTTTTGTTGACATTGCATGACGTAACACATTTTTCACGGTGTCTACACGGTGTCTGTACGGAGTCACTACGGTGCATGGCGGTGTGACTACGGAGTGTGGCGGATCGCTGCGGTTTGATGCGGACTTCCTGGAATTTCCTCAATAGCTGCGCATAGCCACGGTGACACTGCGGAAGGGGCGGTGTGACTACCAAAGGGGCCAAAACCGTGTAGACACCGTAGTGGTACCGTGTACCCAACGTCAGCAACGCAGGAGCAAATGAGTACGGATCGCTGCGGAGTCAGTACGGAGCGTACGGTGCCACTACGGAGCGTACGGTGCCACTACGGAGCGTACGGTGCCTACACGGTGTTCACGGTGTCTGTACGGTTCAAAGCGCTCCGCAGAAAACATGTTTAACATGTTTGCTAATTTCGCAGCTTCTCGCGGTGCGTACGGTTTGTGGCGGATGGTGGCGGAGCGTCGGCGGTGTCTACACGGTCCCCAGCGGTTCGCTGCGGTTCTCACACCGCGAGTCTCCGCGAGCGATCCTGCGATGGTGAGATAGGGGTATAAGAGCTGAAGCAAGTACCAGTAGAGCAGCGAAATCATTTTCCGGCAATGACGTAGAATCACGCCAGCCAACAACAATAGTCCTTCGTCTCGATTCTTTGTTTTTTTGTGTATATTTATTGCAGCGCTCCGTTGACTAGTACTAAACGATAACTAATACACTTATTACTTATAAATACCTGATGAATAGTTTCAATAGATGGTCACTTCCGGCGTAAAAGGTTATTGTAATTTTGGCAACATGTGTCTGTAAAATATTGTCATGCTTCCCCCTACTGCGGCCATAAAGCTCACCCGTTTAAAAAAAGATCCAACCAAATTCTTTTGTAACCACTTCTGCATTATCGTATTTTCGAAGTTTAAAATTCCTTTTGGACCATTTCCATTCAAATATCGATTGTTTAACCCTTTCCCTCATATAGACTCATTTTGACGCACTCACTTGGTACCACATAAAGCCTGATCTGCAGAAAACCACAGTTAAACCATACCAAATTTAATTATAAAGTCCTCATTTCCAGACCACTGAGGAGCAGCGAACAGCATAAAACCTGATCAGCCTGCGAGTTACTCGCAGGCTGATCTGGTTTTATGTTGTTCGCATAGGTCTTTTCATGGTTTCCTCTATGAGGGAAAGGGTTAAAAGCGAAATTATAACGTGATAAATAATATTACAGGTTATTTACATCTAATACAATATTTGATTAGTTGCTCGATTGAGTTTTCTGAAGTACACATTTAAGAATTTATCTTAACTATATGCACATGCAAAACAACGGCATTAGTAGCAGCGACATATATTTCGTTCATAACATATATTTATGAATTAACTTTTTTCCTATTTCCATTATTTCTAGAAGGCATGTTTATCCTAAACATTGGATTCTATCGCTATTTCGTGGTTAAACCGAGTTAAAGTTTTGTTTCACCGCACAAAAAAACCACAAAAAACACACGCCATACTGAAAGTATTTGACAAACTTTCCAGGTGTGACGCAGTTGCCGCTGTGTACCACGGTCAAGAAAAGCAAGAAAGCGAAGGACGAAGGGCCGTTAGATACCTACCCCTACCCCGAGGTTTACTTCCGGGTTGATATCACATCCTTTGATTACGGTAGGTAACTAAAGTTTTAATCAATTATTTATTTGTTTCATTAATCAACTATTTATGTTACTATTGTAAAAGCTCAATATAGGGAGTAATGTTAAACACACAGATAAAAATCATAAAAGAGTTAATTATCTGTGTATTTATGTTACGCCAGTATAACAGAGAGAGAGAGAGAGAGAGAGAGAGAGAGAGATTCATTAGAATATAAAATTCTTTAATCCAGGATTCATTTATTATTTACGTATTGGTCTATTTCATGTCTTTATTTCCATATTTTTGCATAATTATTATCTTATGTATAATCAGATTCATCGGATGCCTTAAGTGTGTTTATAGGTAACATTGGGTCAATTTTCTTGAAATGAAAACATCAACAATAAAAAGATTGAAATTTGTCAAAGGGAGAGAGAGAGAGAGAGAGAGAGAGATAGATAGATAGATAGATAGATAGATAGATAGATAGATAGATAGATGTACGTGTTCACGCGACTGTAACTAGGTTATTTATGAAATGGGTTTAAGAGATGCAAATCACATTATATCCGCAATAGCTCTTATAAATATCGACATGGGATGAAAATTTATCACGGAGTAATGTAGGTACAGATGTATGAATTGCATATAAATGTCTCTCTGTTCAAGGTGAGTGAAATAAAATATGTGTGTCACTCCAATCCCATGAAAACAAGTGATCTTTAATCGTTTGAAAGATCACTTCGTACCTTTTAGTATAAAATTAATTGAAAGTGCAAAGAAATTAAAACCTCTCAACTGACATTTTTGAATGGTCTTTTCTCCTCCTTAAATAGCTTTCCAAAGCTGAGTGCGATTCAATAACAACGTTTCATAATGGTTTGATATTTACAAGTATTAGCATTTCCTCAAAAATGCTAAAAATCACCGTAAGCCAAGTGAACAGAAAGTTACAATGTTACGTAAAGGGAATTATGTCGAAGTACCTGAAGTTGAAGGAGAGGTTCATAGCTGGTAATGTCATCAGAGCTGATATAAGGAATAGTCCGAGTCCCCATTCGTGTGAAATAGGAAAGGTTTATAATTGCTGTACATAAAGTAATCAGGTGCTGATTACTCATAGCTGGGATATAATCGACATCAGTTTGATAATTATATGCATGCACCTAGCTGTAGTATGAAGAAAAATGTGATGATGATGATGATGATGATGATGATAAAGAAAAATATTAATGTTAAGAAGTAATAATAATGATAATTTTGATGATAATAGAATGATAAGTAGATGATGATGATGATGATGATGGGGATGGTTACAGTCCTGCTACACCCATTTCAGCATGTGACGAAACAGTCCAGGACGATCTACTCCGGTGTAACGACAGTCACCGCTGTATAGACTGGGACCTCATGTGTGACTTCTACTTCTCCCACAACTGTAAGTCTCCGACAAGTCCCGAGGATAAATCCGACCAGACACGTGACGCTCCCTCGTACTGCTTCCGTAAGTGCCGTTCTATTTATAGAACAAAAATTATCTTACCATATTCATAATCATTGATTTTAAAGTACATGTATTTTCATAATATTTACCTTCAATAAATGCAACATCATAAATTAAGTGATTTCACATTCCCTTATGTTGCTGAATATTTAAGTTTTGAAGTCGATGCGGTTTTTGGTTATTGTGTATTATTGCGATAAGAACGTTTTCTATTAACTTCGAGAAACGCGTTTCTGAATATTTACCTTGTTGTGTTACACACTTGAAATCGAGTTATAATGGCGCGTACTGTATGGATACACTCTTGTACAGGTGTGTATGTTTCTTGTTTATTAGGTAAAGACACAACAACGCCGATCCCGACGACCACGACTGAAAAACCTTCGCCACCGTTCGATTTTACACCAGTCATCGCCGGCCTGGGAGCAGTCCTCGGAATCATGTTATTTTGCTGGTGTTGCTGGCGACCGGGTTATCTCCCTTGGCGACTCGCCCGTCTCCGGAATGTTCCGTGCTGTAACCGATTGTGCCGAAGAGGGCGCTCGTCTTGTTGCTCGTGTTTCAAATGTTGCGCCGTGCAGGAAGATGACATAGATTACGGTAAGCTTGGAGACCATGGGATATGAAGAACAAAATCAACATAAATTTCATATTGAAAGATACGGCAATGTTGATATTAATGAATATCGTTGCTTAAGAAAACATGGATGATCAACTTATTAAAAAAATATAACCCGAAAGTATTATATCATCTATGTTTTGATAATATAAGATTCTTGCGGACTTCAGAAAACATGGATGGTCTGTTCGGGCGAGCTGCGACCAGAAAGAAATCTGTGAACAGAGCTCGCATGATGGCTGCGGCCAGGATGCTGGGAGGGTCAGGTAAGTTTTTCATCGTGTAACCCGGCCCATGTCCAGTTGTGGGTAAACCTCTTCATTTTACTTTATCCATCTCTTATTTGTGGACGACGACGACGACGACGACGACGACGACGACGACAACAACAACAACAACAACAACAACAACAACAACAACTTACCGTCTTGAATTCATACTGAATTCATCCTGCCATTACTTTTTGCGTTTTCTTCTTCTTCTTTTCTTCTTCTTTTTTGTTTTTGTTTCTTCCTTCTAATACGCAGAGTCCGCTCTGGGGGTCACGCAGGCGCAAAATGATTGTGAACACCTGATAGGGCCTTCCGGCGCACCAACTCGAAAGTTTGAAATTGGCTAGGGGACTTACAATTTAATACGCGAATATATGACTTGCAACGGGTATCGATTTAAGGTAAAGTTCCTGTAATGGTTCCGCTTTGTCTTGGCCACTTAACCTCTACCAAGATAACCAAGGTACTCTTATGAATTATTAGGAAACTTTGGTTATCTCAGTGAAAGGCCATGAGGTCCGAAATGTAGCAGAACCGTTACAGGAACTTTAAATAACCTGCTTTCATTGATTTTTTGTGAAGTCTCTTAGCTCTAAAATACGAGTTTAAGTTCTTCGAATCTACACTGTAATACATATATGTAACAGTGTTGAATAGAAAAGATATTATTTTTTTCAGTGTTGATGTGTTTTGCTTGACTTGTAGCTGAATTAACATGACCGCAAAACGCCCCGAAATGAATATGCATATCGGTTTAACCAGTGAAAAGCTGTACAATCCTCCGACAAACAAATGCACGTGAATCTTGCTTTCAATAGTTACCTTAGCTCAACAACCTCCGACAAACATTCGGGGCGTGGCTATACCCGTTTTGGCGTCATGTTAATTGCATATCTGTCTCTTTGTTGTTTAAAGGCCTGTCACACCAACTTGATTTGGCTCGCCGGAGCTATACCGGAGCACACATTTGCGATGACAGCCAATGTTTTCGCTGCTCGAATTTTGGCCCCGGCGAGGAACATCGGTAGTGTGTGACATGCCCTTTAAATCTGCAGTTTTCTTGTTACCTGTTTTAAGTACTTGCTTCAAAAGGTAAACCTGGCGGACTGGGCGGAATAGCCGGACTGGCGGCGATGTCAAAACCTGCTCAAAATGGCCGCCCATCACCCTCAATGGCGTTCGGGAAGCTAATGGCAGCTTCAAAACTACAAGGCAAAAGCCCGGGACTTCTGCTAGGCAACAGGAAGCCAGATTACGTCTGCACGTATGGCCAGGACCCGGAAAACTTTGCCACGGATTGGCTGAAATTTATCTCAGGGGACGGTGCTCACTTAAGAGAACAGCGCTAGCTTACGAGCGAATGTATCACCAGACACGGAAGTCACCGTTTGCGCTCTGATATTTTTGAACACTCCTCCTTTTCATATAAGACATTTTTAATACTCGTCTATGCATTTTTTCATCTATAACATTGTTAAAATATGCTATTTTTTTCCCTGTTTTCATAGATAAAAAATACATCATGCTAGTAATATCATTTCAAAAATAATGAAAGCCGAAACTATCCAAAACACACATTTTTTTAATTAGTTTTAGTCAAGCAGAAAACTATCCATAACACAAAATCTTGAAATTAGTTTTGGTCAATCAATTCCAACTGAATGAACCTTCCCTGTATAACATTATATACATTCGTTATTTATTCATCTATTTTTATTGATATCATTCTTTCAGTGACGTTCTATGTATGATTTTTATCATTTTAAAAAGAAATCAACATAATACATTAGATACGGACTATTTTAAAGATAATAACAAACAATGGGAAACTCCTATATCCTCCAGTCCTAAATATGCAAATTTTGCGTTATAATTGCTTTATTGTGTTCGACTGATTACAAAATTAATGTTGCGTTAAGCATAAACTGGAACAGTAATGGAGAGCTTCGAGTGGCTTGTAATTTGAAACAGTTTTATAGATTTCCCCCACCAAATGGATCTTGTAGCTAATATAGCATTTTACTGTGAGGACCGAACATATTTCAATTAACTACATAATTTTATTTGGCATATACCCACAATAGATTAACCAGGGACATATCACACGCCAGAGGTTCGTGAACTGCTGCGCTTTATGTATGGCAAATGTTCTGTTCTTACATTCATTTTTTTTCACGCTTTCGAATCGTTGTAGCGTTATTGTTCGTTGTGTTTCGTGACATTTTCTATAATACAAAGATAAATAAATTATATAAAAAGGATTTTTGTGCATATTTTCATAGAAGATGTGCAAAAAATTGCCTAAGGCCTAAACAGGAGCTCATCATGCA
The DNA here is from genome assembly GCA_021229015.1 of Solen grandis. Taxonomy (NCBI): domain Eukaryota; kingdom Metazoa; phylum Mollusca; class Bivalvia; order Adapedonta; family Solenidae; genus Solen; species Solen grandis. The sequence continues at coordinate 1,247,053 of CM037786.1, forward strand.
AGCATATTTATCTACTGTATAACTATGTATAATAAGCAGGTGCACGTATAGCTTGACCGCCAGAGGGCGGCTTTGAATATTGAAATTCCCAAAGAAAAGTGGGAATAAAAAAATGTATTAAAGGATATTCACATCATATTTGCAGACATTTACATTAAATATGCAATGTCTTTGCCGGCAGATGTTCTAATCATACCAGAGCCATATGGTGTAACCACGTTGATATGGGACGATACAAATTTCAGTAAAAGTATGAATGAAATACCTTAAAGTAGCTCATTCACAGACGTTCATTGACTATGAATTTGATTTTTAAACTGTATTGTTTATTATGCCTATCAATAACCATCTACAGACGCATGGTCACCCAATGCAGCCATTCATGATTAAAAAAAATGGATGGTTTCCCCATTATGCACAGTCAATACCGTTACAGACGGTATTGAAACTACTGTATATGCAGATTTATAGTTAAAAAACAAACCTATATTTAGTTTTTTTTCTATTTTCATTTGCTGTCACTTAGCCAGTCACTCTTCGCGCATGCGCTAACATCATCGGCTGAACTTACGAAATCGCCACATCGAACCAAAGGTATCCGGTACGTTGCTTTGACCGAAAAAAAAACAACTGTCGCATTGTGTTTCATTTGTCGTTACTCCTTTGAAAAATGGAGGATCTTCATAAAATTGATCTTATTTTGCGTGGAAGGGATGAATAAAGATAATCATGTACAAAAAACACCCCCTTGCCAAAGGAATCGTGCTACAACAGTTCGCGAAGTCGAAAACGCGTTTGGATATGTTCTCAGTTTAGACATTGGTAATGAGCAGAAACGTACCGGGTACCTTTGTGAAGACGCCATGTTTCGGAACGTGTCACGTGATACCGCAAGCACCTGCTTTGAGGATTTCTATTTTAACCGTTTCGCCAAAGTTGCGTTTACGAAATAGCGTTTTCCAGTGTGATCTACACTTGTAGAGTTTATTTGTAAGGAAATAAAGACTTCACCAACACTAAGAACTGAGAGTAGAAATTTATTTCTTTAATTTCTACCGTTCATTTGTGAACGGGCTTCTTTAAGAAAAAAAATGATACGACTCGTACAATGTATTTTTTAATGTAGCAAACTTAAATGGAAAAAAAAATATGTTTCGTTTCCTTGATTCCCATTCCCATCAAAAACACTATCCTGACACCGTGGCATCCTGTACTATACGCTGAACGAGAGAGTCAGAGCAGTACATTTCCAATGTTTTGCTAGATCGAGACTGGGAATAGGACCTACATTTTTTTAAAAATATATTCTTGACCAAATATTAAACAAATATGTTGGTTCTGTTTATACTATATCAGCATAAATAGGAGCATCTTTACCTTTGGTAGGGACCTTGGTACGTCTGCGGGGCGGGATCTCAATATTGGTAGGGACAGTACGTATGTATTGGTAAGTACGTCGGAGGGCATCTCAACGTTGGTAAGGACAGAATGTGTGCGATTGAGGAGAGGTTGAAGGGAGGAGGATGTGGGCATTAAGCCATTGGTAAGGAGAATTTGGAGAACGGCCCTCACATGTGTTTGCATCCCATCGTTTAATGCGCCATCACATGTCATATCTAATACTTATAAATAATTCCATTGAAAACTACAGTAAACAGTACCATAAATATTTCCAACACCTGATGAAGAGATACCTACTCTTGTTTACAAACAAAGGCGTTTTCTACATCTACATTAATGCTCTCAACAATCAATTTCTGATTATGACTGAGAGGTTTAAAAATTGACTTTGTGATATAAGATGTATTAAGACATAAAACAATCATTTACAGATAAAACATACCGATAGCTTAGAACATATATGATTGAAGGTCAACAGTGAATCTGTTTAGACTTTCACTTGCCTTAACATTATATGGGAGGGAATTTCATATCCTGATAGTCCAGGGAAAAATGAGTTAATATGGTTCTACATTTGTAGATAATTAAAATTTCTGGTTGGAATAAGATGCTTATAGTCAACAACGACAATAGTATTTGAAATTTTGCATTACGATATCAAAGACATGCAATTTCTTCTATATTTTTTTAATTTTTTTTTGCCAATATAGTGAGTTGAGCATGGACGTGCCGCTGTCTCTGAACTCTCTCAATTGTGTATGATAAACATTTCTGCAAAGGATGCCAAATAGCTTAACAATACCCAAGTTGAGGGCGGACATACGTGTTGTATACAGTTTCTTTTATTTTTTCCCCATTATTTGACATTTCTTTTAATGAATTTCAAAGTATTGTTAGCTTCTGTAGAGACACTTTCAATATGAATTTTTCAACTGAAATCATTGCTGATAGTGACTGTAGCAACGTTAAATGTCGCAACAACTCTAAAATATCGCATTTGACGTTATGTGTCGCAAGGCTGACGCTAAATGTCGCAAAACCTTCTGACGTTATATGTCGCATCTGTAACGCCAAATGTCGCAAAAATCGCACTGCCGCTATATGCCGTAACATCAACGCTAAATGTCGCACTCCTTTATAAGTGGAAATTAATAATCCTGTAGAACAACATACTACATAATCGTAGTGCCTGACAATCGTTAATATTCATTTCGAGTTGTTTACCTTTTGAATAGGTAAGAGTGGAATCTCACACACGTAAAGTACACACGTAACAGTTAGAGCAAATTCACACGGAACAGTTTGGGCAAGTTCACGTGGGGAAAAAAATGAAATTTTCATACTCTATGTTCACTTCATTTGTTGTTGTTGTATTGGGGTTTACCGTCGCTATATATATTTCAGTCATATAGCGACGTCCAGCTAATTACAGGTGGAGGAAGACCCCGAGTACATAGATGTACCCGGGTAGAACCACCGACCTACCGCAAGCCAGCTGGAAGGCTTCCTCGCATGAAAAATTCGAAGTTCCTACCGGGATTCGAACCCACAGCGGTGAGGGGCTGAGAGATTTGTAGTCAACGACTTTAACCGCTCGGTTCACTTGAATCTTCTTCCCCCTGGAACAACTTTGAATGAATAATGGGTCTTGTATATGCACGTTTTACAAGTTAAAAGTACAAATGATTATGCAGCTCAGTAAATGAAATGTTGGTCCTTTTCAAAACATAAATGAACGATAAAAATAGAATAATATTATTACAAAGAAACAAATTAAGTTAAAAAGCTAATAAATTAAATAGATAAATTTTTTATTGTCACCTCAGGGTTTCGAACCCAGGCGGAGTGATACTGAGAGAGTGTAGACGGAGTCGCTACCACTGCGTCACTTGGAGCCTTTGTAAGCGGAATTAGAGAACATATTATCCTTGGGCTGTTTAATAAAACGATTCCATTTCGTTGGAAAAAAAAACCAAATTAAGGTCTATTTTGTCATTACTGAGTTCGCTAGTTGTATTTTGTTGAGCCTCTGGAAGGTAAAATAACTCTGTATATAACATAATTAAGCGAAATAATAAATGCTCAAAGAAATATATTTATTTTTTATGAAAAACAACATTTGAATGTGGAACCAATTTAATTCCTGTTCGAAAGATATTACAAGTTAGGTATATAAAGTGTGGATTATGAGAGACAGAAGTCAGGCCCCAAGTAAGTTTCTGCACAATGCAGACTTCCCTAACGTTCGCTTAAGGCGAACTCAATCGGCCTTTACTGTTATCCGGTTTAGGTCTCAATTCAAGCATGATCCTGGTCGTGGGCTCTCATGCAAAGTATTCATCTTTCTTTTTTTGAATTTCTAGTTGTAACTCTTTTTAAACTTTTTTGCTATATAGTCTCTTTTAAAAAAAAGATCTGTCTCAAAATCTTTCTCATTTGTTTCTTCTTCCCCCTGGAAAAAGTCACCCATTTCATACATTCACTATTCCCTCTGTAAACGTCTCTCTCGCTAGCAGCATCCCCCCCACACACACACATTTCTTTTTCTCTCTCTCCTGCAATATCTCTTTCTTCACACACATTCTCAACTTACAGTTCGTCTTTCCCCAATAATGCCCCTCAGTCCTCATTTGATTCTGTATATTTATCATGGTGCCGGCCGCACGTGTGTTAATGTCTTGAGTGGAGAGACTGGGGAATATAAGAAATGTAGCAGAATTTGAAAGAGAAAATAGTTTATGAAATGTAATGACTGTGTTATTTGAAGAAAGGAGGATTTTCAGAGGGAAGAACTTGTCTTTATCATAATGCCATAACTTACTGCATGTCAAAAAGGTAATCGTTCTTGGTGACTTGATACTTAAAACATTTTGGTGGTCCACGGTGCTGTTAGGGTTGTACGACGGATTCCGGATCACCAATCCGGGATACATCAACTTATTTCATGCAAACCAATGAAGTACTCAGTTCTATCATTTGAATATATTTCATATCACCACTGTCACCGGTCTTCTTTGGTGAAAAAAATGGCTATGTTTCCCCAATTTTAAGTGAAATCACAATATACGTATTGTATTCATTTTTTTTTTTGGTTGAGATAAGATCGGCAACTTGGGTATCAATAATGTTGTCGAAATGGTTAACATTGTTATCGTACTCCATTATCAGTGAGCAGCAATGCAGAAAAGAAAACTTCAAACCAATATAACTTTTTTGTTTGTGAACGTAACATGGCCATGTGGGTATTCATTTTCTAAGGACGAGATCTAAAGACGTCTTTTATTGTGCTCTATTGTGCAAACCTATTTATTCCATCACCACCGTTGTTGTTATTGTTGTTTCTGTGATCTAATATAAAATGTGCTTTTTTTCGTAGAATTAGAATGTATCTAACATCAAAGTGATATAATTTCAAATTAATTTTTTTCGGTGACAACAACAAAACAACAACAACAACAACAAATACAACAAATACAACAACAACAACAATATCTATATCTTAAACTGGCACAGTAAGACTGGGCCTTTACGGTCGTGCACGGTTTACTCTGGTAACCTCTAGCTCACTGTTACGGATACGTTGGAGCTTAAATCAGGTCAGTAATGCTACAAAAGAGTGCTCATAAAGGGGTGCGACATTTCGCGTTGATGTCGCGACATTGAGCGGCAGTAAAAATGTTTGCGATATTTAGCGTCACAGATAGACATATATAACGTCAGGAGGTTTTGCGACATTTAGCGTTGGTTGCAACATTTAACGTTGCAACAGTGACCCCGTGGTATATTGCATTCTTTGTAGCTTTAAGCTCTACTGTTATGAAGTTTATATGAAAAACTGACTGGTTTCAATCTAATCACTTCACAATTATCAGGAGTAAATTTTATGGACTATTTTTTCCCTTAATTTTTAAGTTATTAAGATCTTCTTGAAGTTTTCTGAGTCAGTGGATGAATTTATGGTAGATCATTTATATAGCAAAGAAACATTGATGGACCAACACTCCTCCCTTAGGCAGACCGGACCAGACGGTAAGACCATTTGAGTGGCAATCTTCAATAACCCCAGTCTGTATTCTATTCCTGAGAAATGACTGTATGCAAGCGATAGCTGATTGCATAAGTTTATACAATAAAACATAACCCACTTCATCAAAAGCTTTAGAAAAACCCATGACGATAACATCAGTTTATTTTCAGCTTCAAGTAAATCAAATATTTCTTGGATGAATGATAAAAGTTGTGTTTCACAGCTATGTTTTGCATACAAAAAAATGTTGAAAGTAGTCTTGAAGAAAAACATTTCGATGATCATTAAGAAATCAGATTATATCACGAGAATGTTTATTCTATTCATATGCCATAAAATACTTCAGGTATTCCGCAAACTTGGTAACTTGAGAAAGATAAATAGCTTAAATCTTAATCACATAAGGGATGTTATGAAAATTTCACGAGTCTTTCCTCAAAATATATGATTTAAAATTCTATTTTCATACATGCATAATTAATGATATTTAAATTCTTCGTCAGCTGGCAAGGAAGTCGTCTATCTAGTTCCGTACTTTATGTACATTTTATGCTAAGCGTTAGATTACTAACTCATTCAGGAGAGTAATAGTTCTTTACACATTAAGGTAAAGTCCCTGCAATGGTTCCGCTACATTTCGGACCTCATGGCCTTTCACGGTGATGACCAAGGTTTCCTATTGTTTCATTAGGGTACCATGGTTATCTGGGTAGAGGTTAAGTGGTCCAAGACGTAGCGCAACCATTACAGGGACTTTACCGTAAGTACTAATATCTTTCGATTACGAAACACACACACAGAGAGAGAGAGAGAGAGAGAGAGAGAGAGAGAGAGAGAGAATTATGCTTCATTTATTTTAAGAATATAAACGCTTAAATTTTTCACCCAAAGGTTTAACAGGGTAACACTACTTTGAAGATGGGTAATAAATGCATACCTTTTGCATATATTGTGAATATGTTAGACATTCAAAAAGGTCAGAATAAAGTGACATTCAATGACTACAATTTGCATAAGCAAAACATATTTCCAGTTTTAATTGGACTTTGCATTAAAGTTTCGCCCCGGCATGTTTCGACCTACATATCATTCCAATCGTGGTCCTATTTAATGTTGTTTCGAAGTTACGTAACATAATCTATTTCTGTTCACTTATTCTGTTTTGAATTAAGCCACTTTTTTAAGTACTTTGAGACATTAATATTTTTTCCGGTTCATTCGGCTGAATATTCATATGCAGGGTCGACAGCTAAAACTTAATCAAACAGGTTGTAATCACTCTGAAGCGGTTATTCTATTCACTTTGTAATACAAATAAATCATATTTCGCCGCTTACATTTTTTCCGCCATCTAACTCACGTACAACTATGCAAAATTGCATTCTTTGATTATTAATTCTCATTGTCGATATATAGTTTTTACTCGACTGTATTGCTTTGTAATATAGAATTTAGTTAACCCTGAGACTTGCTTTTGATGTGATGAGTTTATCAGTGCTGAATACTATCAAGTGACAAGCTGAAATAATTCTGAACATAGTGAAACGCTTTGATTGTATTCATTGCCACGTAGTGGGCCTCTTTAGCCTCTGTACTTCCGCGCAATTACGCAATTACTGCACTCCTCGATTAGACCAGAGATTTGAATTACCTAGAAGGATAAGGAGCTCTATAAATAGAAATTTATCCTCAGTATCCTCACACTTCCTTGCGCGTGCTCGGCGATTATCGGTTGTTTCCGTTAATTGTCGATTTTTGCGCTCTCGATAAACTTCGTCGATATCCGTTGATATGCATCGGTATCTAAGGTCAGAGCAAGAGATTTACCGAGAGGATATCTTTGTGCTTATAGGTAAACAATAGCAGAAATCTAATGTAGCTTCGTGATTAGACCTATTGTAGATAATACATTATTGTTTTTTCCCCCAAAGAATCCCTGTCATAACTGAATAAGGGAAGTTTCAATATTTAGAGCGACTTCTATATATTATTCTCTTTCAACCAGTGCATGTTTGCCGTGCTTGCAGTTGCAGACGACAATGTCCAAAGGCGGGTGATTTCGGTGAATGTGACTTGTTATATTCGTCACAGAATCGTTTTTCAGTGCAAATTGCAACATTTTACACTAGTACGATGCCATTTATTTTTGTTCTCCTGGATACCAAGATATCTCCATAAGACCGATTTCGTCCATACTGGACTTCCAGCTGGCTTGCGGAAGGACGGTGGTTCTACCCGGATGCCTCCGTGCATTCGGGGTCTTCCTCCGTCGTCACATGAAAATCCGAATGACCCTGCCGGGATTCGAACCCACGCTGTGAGGGGCTGAGTGAGTGTTAAAGTCAGCGACTTTACCCTCTTGGCCACGGAGGCCCATATTGGTAATACCGCTCTTTCCTACCCCCCCAAACAACAACAACAACAACAACAACAACAACAACAACAACAACAACAACAACAACAAAACAACAACAACAAAACAAACCTACTATTCTCATACATATCAACAAGGGTAGACACTATTCAGAAGGTTTATGCCCAACTGTCCCACTTTTTGATATTTTGTTTCCCAACTGTCCCACTCAAGATTTTTAGCACCTTGCTGGGTGTGTTTTGATAAGGGATTATAATCTATTTCAAACTACAACACATTAAAATGAATTGAAGTTGTATTATCTGATTTTGTTTCTGATTTTTTTTTTGATTTTGTATTTTAAGAGGTAAAATTTCATGTTTTAGTTATATTGTATTATTTCTTTCTAAAATGTGTTTATTAAGGTCCATTAATTAGGGTTACTAAATTAATTGTAATTTATAGTGTAAACATGCATTCCTTTGATCTCTGGCTTTAAAGCTTATGTGAATTGATAAAGATAAAAAATAATTTGAACTTATTAAGATAATTATCACCTCTGCTACTTTTTTCTTTAAATTGTGTTAATTGATTGGTCCAACTAAAGTCCATTTATCCTGTATATATTGCTAAGTGATTGGATTAAGAAATACAAACAAGTCCTTTGATCTAGCAGTTTACTACTTAAGGTAAACAATTTGATTTGAAGTAATTAACATTTTTGGTTATCAATTTATTGTGACTTTCAAACTGTGATATCTCATTAATGAACTGAACTGTATCAGATACAATATATTTACATTCTGATGTAAATGTCTTCATTTGATAGTAAAATTTCACTAAGTAACATCGTCTGAAATTATAAGCTAAAATGGCAAATGCACAAGTGAGTGTGCAGTTTGTCAAGAACCAACGTGGTGGTGATAGTCTGGTTTACAATGGATTCAGATACCAGGTCAAAAACCGAAAACCAACAAGGGTGTACTGGGTCTGTCATGTCCGAACCTGTTCTGCTAAAATCACAACAGCTGACAACATTCCAGTTTCTGTGACCAATACCCATAATCATGCAGCCGAACACATGGAACTGAAGCGCCATGAAATAAATCAACTCATGCGAAAGAGGGCACGCGAAGAAACCACGCCGATTCCGTCAATATATGAAGAAGTCATATCCAGTCTGAGAGACAGAGAATGGGACGAAGATGCAGAACAAGTCTGCAAAGGATTACCAACCTTCCCCTCCACCAAGTCATCTCTATACAGGGAAAGAGGTGCATTGAGACCGGGGATACCAAAGTCCAGGAGTGACATAGATTTGGATGGAAAATGGACTGAAACGCACACTGGTGAGCAGTTCCTACTGGTTGATGAGGCAGAGAATGACAACAGGATGCTGATTTTTGCTACAAGAACAAATCTCCAGCATCTGGCACAGAACCCAACCATATATGGAGACGGAACATTTTATGTGTGCCCAGACATATTCAGCCAGGTCTACACACTCCATGGATATATTGATGGACACATGTATCCGTTAGTGTTTGCCCTTCTGCCTGGAAAAAGTGAAAGGATTTACTGCAGACTTTTTCAACATCTTCAACAGAAATGCAGGGAAATAGGAATGGAACTGGGACCAGACACACTCCTGATAGACTTTGAGGCAGCAACCAAGCAGGCAGCTCGCAGAGTGTTTCCAAATGTGAATGTGAAAGGGTGTTTTTTTCATTACACACAGTGTGTTTGGCGGAAGATACAGAAGCTTGGCTTAGTTGGACTGTATTCTGAGAATGAGGACTTTAAGAAACTAGGAAGAAGAGCTGCAGTTCTGCCTCTAGTCCCCATACAACATGTTGAAGATGTGTGGTTTGTCGCACTGACGGATGCTGAAAATGCAGAGATTCCAGTGGATGTTTCAAGGTTCACAGACTATGTCACTGAACATTGGGTTGAGGGAGACAAGGACAACTGGAACCATTTCGAGACAGAAGGACCAAGAACAACAAACAACTTGGAAGGCTGGCACAACAAACTAAAGAAAAGTATGAGACAGTCACATCCGAACATTTACAAGTTCTTGGAAACAATACAAAGGATTGAAGCTGCCAATGCTATCAAAATTCTTCAGCACAGTGCCGGAGGAGTGAGAGAAAAGAAGAGGAGGAAATACCGACAACTTGAACAGAGACTGTCTGCCCTGAAACACAAGTACATGGCTGAAGAAATCACTGTGATGGAGTATGCCGATTGTGCATCGCATTTGATTCGGTTTGACGAGTAACTCTGTATAGAACAGATCAGTAGGGTGGAATGTCACAGTTGTTTAAATGAAATGCTTGTTTTCAAATTAAAACAAAATACAATAAATTGTACCACATCCGAATATAGCCCTGTCTTTATTTGATTTGTTCATGACACATGAAATAAAAATAATAAATATATGAAAACATAAAGAGTTTGTTTTCTTCATTTCAGAGAGAGAGAGAGAGAATACTGACAACATCCTAAAACATAATAAGTATTATAAATACTTATTATAAATAATTTTGCTAATAGCATATAACTTATTATAAATACTAATGCAATATATTACTAACCATAAATACTATTGCAAATTGCTCTTAATAATATAAGACAATAAGACAAATAATTGCACTGAAATATTCCATCCATTTAGGTAAAGACTATAGTCACTCATCCATGACAGTCTATTGTTATCCAATTAAGCATGATTCCCAACTGTCCCACCTTGATTTTTACTGTTTTATATAAAAGTGGGACAGTTGGGAAGACACCATTCAGAAAACGGGTCGACTCGCTTCAACTCATTTTTTTTCAAATCTTTCGAATAAATCTATACAATTTACTTACAGAATCAATAGAATATGCATATCTACCAATATATACAAAAATATCAGGAAACTTATCTCCCTATGTTTGCTTATTATATGTAGATTGATTCGAAAGATTTGAGAAAAAAATGAGTTGAAGCGAGTCGACCCCCAAAATAGTGTTCACCCTTGTTGATATCTATCTATCTATCTATCTATCTATCTATCTATCTATCTATCTATCTATCTATCTATCTATCTGTCTGTCTGTCTGTCTGTCTGTCTGTATATATATATAATATATATATATATATTATATATATATATATATATATATATATATATATATATATATATATATATATACAGTAGATTTTTTAAAGACGTAGAGGAACAAGTCCCTTTGATCCGACGATGGATTAGAATATGCAACGCATGTGACACAACCATCAATAGTTATTAAAATACATACTGTAGGGTCATTTATTTTCGTGGGGGACTAATTCTAGTTGATTTCGTTGATAACTTTATCAACGAATATTTATCCCCACGAAAACTATTTATTTCATAGACTTCTTGTTTCTAGAACATGGTTCCACGAATATATGTATCAATGAAATTGATTTAATCACAGATTCCACGAATCTTAATGGCAACGAAAATAACTGATTTTACAGTATACAGAGAGCAATAAATGGCTGGCCGGATTACATGTCGTACTTATCAAATAAATTATTTTGAATCATGAGTTTATTTTTGGCCAATTTATTTACATTTTCTAATCGGTTCAGCGTAAAGATTCGCAGTATGAACCATTGCATGTTGAAAACTATGAATACATATGTTCACTACTATTTTTCTTTTTTGTTTGGCTTCTTAATACTTTTGTAAAGATTCGCAATATGAATTTCACTTCTGTTTCTCTATTGTTAAACTTTACAGAATACCTTTGTCGTCTGCTCTCTTCAGTCTCCATGCATCATTAAATAATGCACGTGGTGTAAGTAAATAAACATTCACATTTTGATCTTTCAAAGCAAATTCCTTTGTGACTCATTTTCACGGCACACTTGATATCGTTAATATGAAACGGAAAGCCCCGAAATCCACCGAAAACCGGTTTGCTCTGTGCACTTGTTAAAACCTGACTAAACCTGCATTACTCCGACCTACAAGCAATTATGCATGCAGAAAATGTCTCTTTCGGGTAAAATGAGCGGTCGGGGTGAATGGGATTAGGTTTCTACTCGTTTAAATTGCCCCAGTGTAAACTCAATGTTACATACTTAACTAGATGTACAGTGATAATGGGAAAAGACTGCGGGAATGCAGACGAATTCATTTATTACGAGAGCACCTACCTACCTACCATCCATATAACCAGCCACCCGTCTATCTGATCGTCCCTCCTTCTGGTTATATGTTTATTCGTCCGTCTGTCTGATTGTCTGTCCCTCTATGTATATATATGCCCGACTGTCATTCCGCCAGTGCATATGTTTCGTCTGTATGATTGTCTATCCGTCTGCATTTATGTTTATTCGTCTGCTTGTCTGATCATATTTTGCAGATTTATATCCGGTGAAGCTTGCCAGGACTACAAATTTAAGTACCACCGGTATATTTGTCCTGATAGAGATACATTGGCTTGTCGTTGAGGTAGCTTGTATACTCAGGTGACACATTATCCTGGCAACAGGAAGTCCAGTCCTGGGTCCACCATGCTGACCCACCATCACATGTGACACATTATAATGACACCATGCTGACCAGTCCTGGATCCACCCTCATATGTGACACATTAACATGCCACCGTGCTGACCAGTCCTAGATCTACCCTCATATGTGACACATTATTATGACACCATGCTGACCAGTCCTGGATCTACCCTCATATGTGACACATTATTATGACACCATGCTGACCAGTCCTAGAACCACCCTCATATATGACACATTAACATGCCACCGTGCTGACCAGTCCTAGAACCACCCTCATATATGACACATTAACATGACACCATGCTGACCAGTCCTAGAACCACCCTCATATATGACACATTATCATGACACCATGCTGACCAGTCCTAGAACCACCCTCATATGTGACACATTAACATGACACCATGCTGACCAGTCCTGGATCTACCCTCATATGTGACACATTATCATGACACCGTGCTGACCAGTCCTGGATCCACCCTCATATATGACACATTATCATGACACCATGCTGACCAGTCCTGGATATATCCTCATATGTGACACAATATCATGACACCATGCTGACCAGTCCTAGAACCACCCTAATATGTGACACATTAACATGACACCATGCTGACCAGTCCTGGATATACCCTCATATGTGACACATTATCATGACACCATGCTGACCAGTCCTGGATCTACCCTCATATGTGACACATTAACATTACACCATGCTGACCAGTCCAGAATCCACCCTCATATGTGACACATTATCATGACACCATGCTGACCAGTCCTGGATCTACCCTCACATGTGACACATTAACATGACACACTTGATCTACCCTCACATGTGACACATTAACATGACACGAGACTCCACCCTTAATATATCTGGAACCAAGAGCTATAATTACGAGTAGTCTTTGTTGTGATTTGGCGGTTATGAAAACAGACGAGTATTTCAGAGAGGAAAATATACATATGACGCAAATTTGAATTGTTAAAAACTGGCATCTAATAACCTATACGAAGTTTATTCGTTAGAACCGTTTCTTTTGGCCTTTGTGGTTGATATACATTTAATTTATAAGTTTAACATGTCTTAAGAATTATGTCTTTTTCATGTTTTGCTTTCCAAATCTCTACCCCGATACATGGTAAGGAACATTACTCTTATAATCGCTCGAGCTTTGATAAATTTGAATTTTCAGATGTTCTGATTGGTCAAAGATTTAGACGACTTTAAAGCACAGTTCGCATGGTCTGATTTTCAATCTGCACTAGATAAATAATAAAATAAAACAACGCAGTTTACTGATATGTTTAATAACATGTGACTTAGGCATACTCTAGTAAACTTTAATTCTGTGGTTCTAATGTCAATGACACATATATTTATCTTTTTTTCTCACATTAATTATTTCTCTATTGCTCTTTTATCATTTTTCTCCTTTCCTAGTATGTTGTCAGATTGACAGAGTGATTTATTACATGTAGGATGGGGGGTCTTTAAGCCAACAATAAGGTAGTTAATGCACTATTACAGAAAAATGTGCACTGGTTTGATCTGGATCTTAAGTGTCAGTGTGAACAGTATCATATGGCTCTTATTCGTTTCCTTTTTCGGAGAGTAGATTCTACTTGTGTTAGTTTTGTCATGGCGCCTGCGCCTCATTCGTATATTTAGGTCATGACATAACCTATTTCATGCTTGATGCAGTAACAATAAAAGATATCTTAATGTTCATTTCGATTTTTATCGATCGCTTTGTTAAATGAATTTTTGCGTTCGAGGCATCTTAATTTCACATAAATAGTAGCTGTAAGTGTATTTGAAGTCCATTATATTGTGCTAATGAGAATTTTATTTCAAAAGTCACATAAACAGATTATTTCATCTATATGTATACCAGTATTAAAAAAAGAAAGAAAAGAAAAGGAAGAAAATAATGCCTGATTTAATGACATTAACATATGGAATGTCGGCATAACGATTTTAAAAGACAAGGAAAAATTTAAATTATTGAAGGTTGGGATAATTAAATAAAAGCAATACACGTCATGTTTAATATTTTAATGAAGAGTTATCACAGATTACTTTTTAATCATATCAAAAGTGCAGAGTTCAGGATTATTAATAGCAAAAAAAAAAAAAAAAAAAAATACATATAATCATATTGAATCCAGCAATTCTTTGGCTGTGAAACGATACTTGATATATTAAATCATTACAGTTTTAATCTTATGGACCATTTGATAACAAAGGTTTGTTCTACGAACACCGTTTTTGAATGAATGTCTATTGCATAGCTGGGGATGCTGATTTCAAAAATGAAATGAACACAGTTTTTTTTAATTGATTTACACAGACAGGTGGGACAGGGAATCATCTGAACACCTCGCTCATTTCTACGAATCAGAGCACCAACGGATATGGCCTTTCATACTTTATTAGATCAAGTCTGCATGCATACAAAAAACGACTCTTTAAATCTTGTTTTGATTTCACTGCAACAATTAAATATACTTTTGACTTTATAATTGGTTTACATTTATAGAAACGATATGGATTTATTTCCTTTTTAATAACTGACTCTGTAGAGTGAATGGTAAAACAAGAAAATTGATTAAATAGAAAAATCAAGACAACAACACCCGAACAATCCAAAAGTGATGAAATGAAATAAAAACGGATGATTAATGGACATGTTTGATGGGACACCTATACTTTTGAAATCATTCTTCTTTTTCAATTCACGTATTCATATACGTTATTCTTTAATTTCTGTCCTCCATTTTTGTTTTTGAATACACAAACAAGTTATTCTGTATGTCTAAGGAAAACAATACATTAAACAGTTGGTATGCAGTTATCATAATTTGAAGTATATGTATTCTTAATACGAAAAATAATAAATAAAAATAGTAAGATATTCTTGTTATTAATATATAAATGACATATGGAGGGTGATATTTATAATAATTGTGAACAAACAGATAGTAATACAAGTGAAATATATTGCACCCTAAACACGAAAGTATTGCATACTGTAGCACAAATGCAATGATTTATATAGCAGTAGTAATAGAAGTACCACATTCATTGAACATTTTAAAAATATCTCTGATTCAAACAAATCAATATTTACAAGAACTGCCTGCTGCAAATAGCAAAGATTTTACTTAAATTCTTAATTACCATTTGAATGTTGAATGTTAAATTTAAAAAAAAAAAACACGAAGATACAAAAACGTTGTACATGTAACAAAAAAGTATGTGGGAGAAAAAAAAAATGAATGAAAAATGCAATGACTATTTGCTTTGACTTAAAAGTTTTAAAAAACACTAGTAAGTACTATTGCACAACTCCAAACTTAGCTGCCACGAAAATTGCATTTGCATATCACGTGACTTTCATTATCGTACCACGTGATTATCATTTGCACATATGTATATACATCCAGCCCGAGACTACTCTTAGGAACAGAAAAACTGCGTAAAGGGGTAAATGCTTAATATAAAATTAACAATAATTCTACGTTTAACAAATTCAAATTAATTCTTGGATACTCGAATAATTTTGTACGGTAGGTGCAAATCAGATTTGACTTTGGATATCTGTTATTTTCTAATATCAAAGTAAAGGTTTCATTGATCAGGTGTCTAATGGTTATTTGAAAGTAAGTGACAACATGTTTTTCTGTTCCAATGTGGTCACGTAAACAAACAACAGGCCAAAAACAACAGCAGGAGCAACAACAAGTTGAGACGCAGAAGACTTGAAATCCACTACCGACCGGAAATGTTAGAACGCTAACAATCATGCGCTTGTCACGCTCGGCAACAGTTCAAGCATGAGCTCGACAATGACCTACTATCGACCTTGACCTTTGACTGCAGTAGGACTCTACTTCCAAATGCTTTTCCCAGCGGAATACAAGGCGCCTATCTTTACAGCCTTGCCGACGGCGGAATTTCTGCTTCCCCAAGGGGCCATAGCTCTTTCCCGACGACATCCGGAACACTTTTCGTCGTAGTATTCCCCGAACAATCCGCGGTTCCCGAAGGAGCTGTTCCCGGCGATACAGGAGCCATTGTGCTGTCCTTCCGGATCTTTATTCCCTTCGCTCGAGTTACTCCGGCCTAAACCAGAGCTTCCCCAAGAGGAACTTCCAAATCCATTATTACCCCAGCCGCTCATGATGCTATTTGGATGGTAGACTGATTCGATGCAGACCTCCAAACCTGCAATCATACAAGAAAAAGAGCTAATTCACACTGAAGTGACCTGGGTAAATTGCAACTATTTGTTGAAGAAGTCCGAAAACACGCAATTTCCAGTAGAGATTCACTTCACTCAGGATATATTGGTATGTGAGATAATTATTGATTTTGGCTTTGAATTCTTTCATTCGTTGTCAGTTCTTTCCGCCCGTGCAACACACGGATGCACGTTAGACGTTGGATTTCTGCACGTCTGCACATCTATAACGTGTGTACATACGTTGAGGAATCGCACTAGCAGCGACCATATATATGTTAACAGTAAACGTATAAGTAAATCAGCTAAATTTAAAATCGCCAAAAAAAAATTGAAAAGCATTGTCGTCTGAATTAAATAAATTCAGTAATAGCATGCCGACGTCGCAATAATTTCGTTTAATATTCTTGCTTACCCGCACAAATTCAATAAACTCAACACTGTATAACTTTTTATGAGTTAAATACTTTTGCAATGCATTATCAAAGTGATACCTAGGCGTATGACATTTACTGACAACCCATGCGTGCCTTATTTCAAATTGGGTAAGGTATAAATCTCTGTTATATGAGATGAAGCGTTATCGTCATTCCTTTAAATCATTCGAATAGCATCATTAAGCCAATAGCTTGCCCCCCACCCCCCGAGATAAAAAAATCTGAATAATGAAACTTTGTGGTTTTTACTTAACAATGAAAACCGTTATAATCGCCATTATTTGTTTCCGCAGACACTTACGAAAGAGATAGACTTTGTTATTAGATTCGGCAAGACTTTGATTTTGTATGCATTACCGAAAAAAAAAAGAAAGAAAAAAAAAGAGGAAAATATCGTCTGCTTTGAATAGTTTTCACTCGCGGCCATACGCGGCTGTCACATTAAGGTTTCAATTAATGATGAGCAAGATATTCTAGATCTGTTTACAACTTGAGATATATAGCTTGCATAATTTAACCAAACCATTGCTGGGATCTTATTTCATGTCACAATATGAACATTCCATTAAATCTGCTAAACAATTGATTTGCTTTCAAACCGATATTCCAAGCAATATATACCAACAATTTCGTACTAAAATTTGTTTTAACAAAACATTGTGCATTTTTAATTAAATATAACACTTCAATCAATCAATCAATCAATCAATTAAGATATGTAATTTTCTAGACTTTACTTATTCTTTTAAATTCGATAAGAATTAAATTTAAATATGGTAACTTATGATAATCCTTCTCGACGGTTCCAGTAATTCGCGCCAGGGAAGGTTTTGAAATATTTTCGTCCCCAGGCGGGGGTCAAACTCACGACTTTCGAATCCATATTTAATAAATCGAATTCATTTTCAATTAAAACTTTCACTGGATCACGGTACCCGCCTCATCTTATAAAACTATACCGGCCCAGCTTTAAAGTATCATTTTCAAGGCCATACCTCGGTAAACACTAACTATTTTCAAATCCATACGTGAATTTCTTGAGGGAGAGATATAAACATACTCTATTCTATCCCACATCTGTCCGTAAATCACGTGAAGGCGGGATAATATACTAAAAATAAAACACGATGCTTTCATCCTGCACAAATAAGCGCCATATTTAAACATGCTCTTTATTACAAAGTTAATTTCTTTTGAAAACATCGGGGAAAAAGTCCCTATACCATTGAATTAAATAAAGAGAAAATAAATACTACTACCACCACTAACGCTAACAGTTTTAATGTAACAGTAAACCAGTTTGATACATTACCTTAAATAGATCGCTTAAAAGCAAACAGTTAAATAACTGATGAACCTTATAGAACAGAACAGAACAGAACAAATCTTTTATTTCACCCAGGCATACAAAATGCAACATGGGGTTATGTACAAAAATATATATAATTATACATATATTGAGAGTTCCGGTCAGCATACAATGATTATAACAATGGTGATTGTTAACAGTCGTGGTGAAAATTTAAGAGGTGGAGGAACACAGATTTAAACAACAGAGACAACACAACATCTTCCTCAAATCCTCGCATATTTCTCACATATCTCAAACACCAGCCAAGAAAGCGATCATTTAATTCAGAACAGTTCAGGGCGATGATAGATTTAATTAATATTCATTATGTAGATTTTTTAATCTCGTATTGGTTAAAGTGTCATTCTTAGGTGGTTTTTTTTTCATCCGTTTCTTTCACCCTGTCTTTCCGTTCATCAGTTATTTATCTCTCCATTCATCCAACCATTTCCACATCAAGTGTTCATGAAGCTCATAAAACTGTAGGGAAACACAGGTACTATTGCTTCCAGCGCACCCTTTATCGCCAAGTTATCGATAATTAGTTTTGAATAGTAGATTTACAACTACACCAAACTTAGTTAAAACAATTATAAATCAGGACTATATACAGTGATAAAGCCAAGTAGTCAGGAAAATGATATTTATAATTTTACACGCCCCCCCCCCCACACACACAAAAAAAGAGATTATTTGTACGGCAATATATAGCATAGATCATTTATTCAATAATTATTTCACCGTATTACCAACCACTGTTTAACCCTTTCCCTCATAGAGGACACCATAAAAAGACCTATGCGAACAGCATAAAACCAGATCAGCCTGCGAGTAACTCGCAGGCTGATCAGGTTTTATGCTGTTCGCTGCTCCTCAGTGGTCTGGAAATGAGGATTTTGTAAATAAATTTGGTAAGGTTTAACTGTGGTTTTCTGCAGATCAGGCTTTTTATGATACCTACTGAGGGCGTCAAAATGAGTCTATATGAGGGAAAGGGTTAAGATAAGAATTTTCGGTTCTCAGTTGGAAAGTGTAAGTTAAAAATGATTAAAACGCGGAATATCAGCACGGAATGCAATACTATTTGTAGTTAATGTTGAATTGTTCATTTAATGATGGTTAAAATTTCTATCTTCAAGTAAATATTCATAGTGTTTGATGGATAAAGCGATTAATCAGGCTTAAATTGGACTCAGTGGAAATAAACTACATATAATTGAGAAGCGCAATAAAATTAAATGATATATTATTGTAAAAAATGCACACATGTGGAAGAATATAATGAAGTGCGCGTTGAAATGTATAATAATTTAGTTCAGTGATCGAAAAGTGTATGAATATTTGGGATATGAAGGGAAATGTATAAAATGGAGAGAGAGAGAGAGAGATAGAGAGAGAGAGAGAGAGAGTCCAAAGAAAAATATGTGAAAAAAAAATGTGTTTCAGAATAAAGAGAGTAATGACAGAAAGAAAAAAAAAAAAAATAAGAAAGAAAGAAAGAAAGAAAATACATTTAGTCAGAGTTAAAAATAGGAACAAAAAGTTGGAGAGACAGAAGCATGTAAAAATAATCCAGGAATTTCCTTGAAGTAATTTCAGTATACATAAAGGCTAACATGTAGAGGGAATATGATAAATAGCTCTAAAATGTATTAAGTTAACCCTTTCCCTCATACAGACTCATTTTGACGCACTCAATAGGTATCACATAAAGCCTGATCTGCAGAAAACAACAGTTAAACCTCACCAAATTTAATTACAAAATCCTCATTTCCAGACCACTGAGGAGCAGCGAACAGCATAAAACCTGATCAGCCTGCGAGTTACTCGCAGGTTGATCTGGTTTTATGCTGTTCGCATATGTCTTTTCATGGTGTCCTCTATGAGGGAAAGTGTTAAGCGATCGAAATGTGAATCACAAATGGGGATAGTCGAATACATTTATACCATGGAAATATGAGAGAGAGAGAAAGAGAGAGATAGATATCAAAAGAAATCTGTGTGAAAGAATAAAGACAGTACAGACAGAAAATAAAAAAAAGTAAGAAGTAAAGACATTCAGAAAAGGTATTAAAAAGAGACGAATATTTATAAAAGTTTAATTTTCATCAGAGACAGAACCATAATTATGATCGATAAAAAAAAATACGAGGAAACAGAAAGGTAAGATTTTTCTTAAGTAATTTTACATAAAGGCAGTTACGTTTGGCGGGAAGAAAGATACGCATCAAACACGTCTTTGTTCTCTTTATGTATACCCGAGTATATCTAAGATCTGTTACGGCTGAACTAAATCGTACTGCAACTCAAAATAGTCTAAAGAGTCACCTAGGCAACGATTTGACATGGATTAAACACTTTAGTAACGCATAAACAGCACTGAATTCATCCAAATTAATACATAAATAATGTTGCCTTAGCTAACCTGCCTTGTATATTAAGTTAATAAATCACGATACATACCCTTTGAAACATCAAATATATCTAAAGAAATAGAGCTAGTGAATTTAGTGAAGTTTTAAACGTTTTCAATGTATGCATTACGTACCATATTACGGCCTTTCGAATTAAGAATGAGTTTATAATTACAATGGCATCTTTGCAATAAATAAATAAAAAAAAAAAATAAAAAAAAAAAATAAATAAATAAAAAAAAAGACAATATATCTAGTAACATTCAGAATCATTTGATAAAGCATGAAATAAATTAACTAAAAAGTTGTATAAAAAAAACTTACCTTTTGTCAAAGTTCTAAGCTCTCCAGTGAAACAGGGTTTCTTTGGAAAGTAAATAACTTTGTAAAGCAATGTTTACATCTGGACCTCTCGAAGCTGTTTTGAATTTCATTTGTAAACATTCTCTTTATATACTGGGCGCGGAAAAACCAGGGAAAACCAGATCCGTAATTTGGAAAATATAGTAAGTCTCCGAGCCAACCATGTGATCTGAGTCTGACAGTGATACGCATGCGTGACATTTTTTTGTAGGCGGAGCTACAGTTTTGGCAAACATCCAATGTTTACATTGCATTAATTTAATTGTGCACAAAGTCGATTAACCGACAGTATTTCAGTAATTTTGGATCTTTAGTTACTCTAGATAGAATCTGACAGTGATACTTCACTGCGACCTACTGTATATATACCACTACGATTTTAACGACTTCCGTATGTTGCTGATAGGGATCGAACCCACGACCTCCCGGTTACGTCAAGCCAGTAAATCTAAAACGTTAGTTTAATATTTCGTATACCCGAGTCATTTTCATCATTCAATGAATAAGTTTCAGATATTGAGTGAATAAATGAATGAATAAAAGAGTGTGTGCATAAAATTAATAAATGCGTACTTTATTTATACTTTACGTATGTACGTACTTATTTCCTCTGATATATTGAAAAAATACACTGTCAGAAATAACCCTATCTGTCACAAGTATTATAATGAATAAAGGAGACGCTGCTCCTGCTGCTGCTGCTGCTGATGATGATGATATATATAATGCTATGTAAACAAACTCTGATAATTTTGATCACTATAAACGAACGAAGTCACGGATCAGTTTTCACGCGGTGAATGGAAAACCAACCACACAGCCAATATGAATGGATATGTACCTATATTTAGAACAGGTTCATATGATGATGATGCTATTTCATCATCAATCTTAATTCGACGTAATTTCATTTTTGGCATATGGGTATTGGCAGGGCAAGGTCTGGTGTGTGTGTATGTGTGTGTGTGTGTGTGTGTGTGTGTGTGTGTTGGGAACCGGGAACAACCCTTATATACTGAGCGCCAAATAAGGGAGTCATACCAGTACCATCTTTTACGACTTTGTGATGTCGCAGTCGGGGATCGAACCCACGACATCCCGCACCCAAGGCTGACGCCCTAACCACTCGGCCACTTATTTTTCATTTAACACAATCAAATTAAAATGTTTTCTTATTTACCTATTTTCCTAGATATGCAAAGATATGAAAGAAACAAACCTTAATTATCATAATGCACACGTGCCCTGTATCGATTTTACATTACATGCGTAATGAAAGTGACATACCAAAAAAGCTCGAAAGTGGGATCCTTAAAGTAAATTGCGCAGTTCTTTGTGTTTCTTTTGTGGGTGTAGGGTATTTGTCAGAGAGAGAGAGAGAAGGAGAGAGAGAGAGAGAGAATCACTGAAACAATTTGATAAAAAAAACATCAATAACAAAATCACCACCAACAACCAAGCAACAACAGAACAACAGAAAAATACAACAACAACAACAACAACAACAACAACAAAGTCGAAGATAGAGAACGATTATCAGCTGATAGGTCTATGGTTCATTAGACACTACTGGTTTTTGTCAAATAAGGTGTACACCTGTATATCTTTAGAAATTATATTAGAAAAGAATTGCTAATATAACTAGGAGGATTTGCGGAATAAATTTCAATTGAGATTTTATTCTGTCTTTCCTCTAAGCCTTATTGTTATCATATTACCTCATTATGAATCTCTTCTTAATATCAGGGAAGTTTTTTTGTCTGACAGTCTAAAATCTGCATTGAAATTGCATTTGACGTGTGTTTACGAGGAAACAAATAGCTGCATTTTAATCTTTCTGAAATATAGGTCACGTTATGTTTTTATCCGCAGAGAAACAACAAGGAAAATAGCTGGGATTCTATGAAGTTACTGCGTTGTTAATTTATTTCCACTCCATTTGTTTCCGAGTGAGATAAATATTTCTTGTGTATCAAACTAAGGTAACAGGTATTGTAAATGCAGTAAGGGGTTGAGTAGACATATTAATCCGATATAACCTGTAGATGTCGGAACGCAACAAAGACGTAGCGCGATATTGGACCTAAAGAAGGGAGAGAGATTGACCCCAAATATAGAACCCCTAAAAGAGGCAGATATCATAAAGGGAGGTAACCGATATAGAGAGCGCGTTGTAAAACTCAAAAGGAAGGTAGCGTGATACAGAACCCAACAAAAGAGAAAAAATGAGATAGGGTGATATAAACCCACCAAAACATATAGCAACAAAACATAAAACAAAAGAGAAAGCATGAAATAAAACTCATCAAAAGAGATAGAGTGATATAGAACCCAATAAAAGAGATAGCGTAATATAGAACCCCATAAAAGAGATAGCGTAATATAGAACCCCATAAAAGAGATAGCGTAATATAGAACGCCATAAAAAGGATAGCGTAATATAGAACCCCATAAAAGAGATAGCACAATATAGAACCCCATAAAAGAGATAGCGTAATATAGAACCCCATAAAAGTGATAGCACAATATAGAACCCCATAAAAGAGATAGCGTAATATAGAACGCCATAAAAGTGATAGCACAATATAGAACCCCATAAAAGTGATAGCACAATATAGAACCCCATAAAAGAGATAGCACAATATAGAACCCCATAAAAGAGATAGCGTAATATAGAACCCCATAAAAGAGATAGCGTAATATAGAACGCCATAAAAGAGATAGCGAATATAGAACCCCATAAAAGAGATAGCGTAATATAGAACCCCATAAAAGAGATAGCGAGATATAGAACCCCATAAAAGAGATAGCGAAATATAGAACCCCTGAAATATACAGCGTGCTATAGAACCCATCACATAAATTAAGTAATATAAATCCCCTTAAAAATTGGTGAGTGATAGGCTACCACTGAAATAAATATAAATGATTTCGAAACCCTAGATCAAATAGCGTGATATAGATCCCTGAAAAAAGACCTTGATATAGATATGAAATATGAGGTAGCGCGATATAAAGGATGCGTCGGAAGAGGTACTGCGATATAATGGCGCGATATATAGATTGCGCAATTAGAGGACGAACGATATATAGAATGCGCCAGAAGATGTAGCGCGATATATAGATTGCGCAATTAGAGGACGAACGATATATAGAATGCGCCAGAAGATGTAGCGCGATATATAGATTGCGCAATGAGAGGACGAACGATATATAGAATGCGTCAGAAGATGTAGCGCGATATATAGATTGTGTAATTAGAGGACGAACGATATATAGAATGCGCCAGAAGATGTAGCGCGATATATAGATTGCGCAATTAGAGGACGAACGATATACAGAATGCGCCAGAAGATGTAGCGCGATATATAGATTGCGCAATTAGAGGACGAACGATATATAGAATGCGCCAGAAGATGTAGCGCGATATATAGATTGCGCAATTAGAGGACGAACGATATATAGAATGCGCCAGAAGATGTAGCGCGATATATAGATTGCGCAATTAGAGGACGAACGATATATAGAATGCGCCAGAAGATGTAGCGCGATATATAGATTGCGCAATTAGAGGACGAACGATATATAGAATGCGCCAGAAGATGTAGCGCGATATATAGATTGCGCAATTAGAGGACGAACGATATATAGAATGCGCCATAAGATGTAGCGCGATATATAGATTGCGTAATTAGAGGGCACGATATATAGAATGAGAAGAGCGATATATAGATTGCGCAATTAGAGGACCACGATATATAGAATGCAATAGAAGAGGTAGCGCGACATAAAGAGGAGACCAACCAACCGACAGTATTTCAGAACTTAGTAGATTACGTCCACTTGAGACAGATATAGTGCTACTACACTGCAGTATCACGCCGTAGACATGTGGCATGATACAACACAGTCACTTTATTTTAACCCCGGGCCAACCAGTCATGGAATTACCCTTACATGCTGACCACCAAGCAAGGAAGCTATACTGGTACCAATTTGTACGACTTTAGTATATCGGGGCCTGGGACCGAAACCACGACCTCCCGATTCAGGGGCGGACGTTCTGACTACTATGTCACCGTGACCGGTCAGTATAATGAAGAAGCTCACTTTAGAAATAACAACATGGGCCTTTCCATTGCTTACATACACATTCCGATTGACTGACGTGTTATCCAATATCACATTTGGATAACAGGTAGTCAATAGTTGACCTGTTTTACCCAAAACAATACATGGTTTTGTTTGTGGTGCTGTCTGTGACCAGTTGACCTAACCATTGGAAAGGATCATTGTTTATGAATATGGAAATCAACTCTGAGAGTAATGTAATACATGGTTGAAGATTAATTGAGTACTTCAAGCTCGAGTTTCACCAACAGTACTTAACGCTAAGTAATACTATAAATCTTGAATTGGGTAGAAACTCGTTCTCCATTTCTATTTTAGATTACTAGTCAAGTACAAGTAACAGATGGCTGCAAAATTACAATCCATTCACTTAATTGCAATTGCTGTAACAACGAATGTACATGTAACGGTTTGAAGACGAGTCAGATAAAGCAGTGTATTAATAGTGCATTTATCATTAATGGGATATTAAAAGTATATCGATTAATATGTAAGACAGGAGTCGTTTAGGCCAAGTGATTTAAATAGACATTAAACAGGAAGAAAGACGGGGCCGACGAAAGGTGTCGGAAAATACAGGTTATCGCTATGAACAGGTGTCATAATGGACAGTTTGCGCTGTACAACTGATGAAAAGATGACATGAATTTTTTCATTAATAACTAGTAATATTTGTTAAGAAATGAAATAGTTTTATACTTTTTTTTAGAGATATAAGATGTTAAGATTCGCGCGCTAAGTATTTAAGAATTACTAAGCGCTAAGTTTGGTCGTTGGAATTAAAATGATTCTTAGAGTATGCCAGAGTGTGGTTTGACCTGGTACAGGGGCTAACAACATTTGGATTCATTCACTGACTGTGAACCAGTTCATCCTATGTTAAATTCAGCTTTACGACAACTGTACGGACCGTGTAAACATCACTTTCGATATTGACCAAAAAAAAAAAAAAAAATATATATAGATCTACTATTTATCCACATTACGGCTGTATATGTGTATTTTGCAATTTGAATTCCATTTCATCACTATCTCTGTTACGTAGCTTCCTGTTCTTTCTTCTCCGTTTATATTTATCTACCAGCTGTTTAATCCGGTCTTAGATCACCAATAAATAAAAACATACATCACTTTTTATAACTATATATATCACGGGGTATTTCATCACTTTGAATACAGTTTAAATGCGCTTGCGCGTCAGTCCTTTTCATAAAAAATTTACTGCGCATTATTTTTCAACCTGAAACCAATGACTTACCTGTTCCAATTCTCATCATACAATCACTATAAGTGCATTTTGTTTCGGTTTAAAGTCCAATCGACAGTATTTCGGTCATTTGGGGACATTTGTCTACATGAGACAGATATAGCGTTGCCACACTGCATAGTAGATATGTGGCATGATACCATACCCAGTCACATTATCTTGAGAACGGACCAACCAGTCTGGGACAACTCTGTTTGCTGAGCTCCGAACAAGGGAGAAGGACTTAAGTATGTCGCGGTCAAGGATCGAACTCACGTACGACCTTCCGCTGCCGAGACAGACGCGCTCTAATTCTTTTACCACCGGAACGACACCATAATAGTTTAAAACATTTTGAATTCCTTCTGGGCACGAAATCTATATGGAAAAATTCTCTCTCTAACTTTCTCTTTCTCTCTCTCTCTAAGCACTCTCTAAGTCTCTGGTTGAAAGGATAAACAATCATTGAAGTAAACATTATTTCAGTGAAAGAAAATAAAACCTGTTTCATTTATAAAGTACACGTAATTAGTCAAACTTGTCTTTTTCTGTTTTCATAATACACAAAGATTTCTTAATGCAATGGGACGTTCGACAAGTTTATCTATAAAAACAAACTGAGCAAAAGAGAATCATTTCAAAATTGCATCACTACTCTATGATTTATTCTTTCTTCTAAATTGCATCTTCTACATATGCAGATTGACTAGGATGACGTCGGGTAATTTGACCGTGGTAAAAGTAAAAATGGTCTAAAATCATTTCAGCTACAGGGACGGACTGATGGACTAGCAGCCATATGCATGTACATGTAGATGTTAAACCTTCATGTTTAATCTAATTATCTGCAGAAGAAAAAATCTGTTTTGCTTACAGGTACATATTATTACAGTAATTGTCAGGTAATCACACATGTGAGGACGTCACGACACACAATAGTACCGAAGCTTACTAGATAGATAGATAGATATGATTTTATTTCCAATTTGTAACTTATACATTAAGTATCTCGTTACATACAAAAGTCATACATACAAAATTCAATCACGTGACAACAGTTATACAAGATAATGAGTGTATACATGTAGCTTCCAAAAAAACCCACATAATTATGAATTAAAAAAGAAAAAGACATTCATACAATTCAATATTTTGGAGAATGAACGATTATACTATAAAAAATGTTGGTTATCAAAACTTACTAAAATGTAACTACAATAAATTCGAGATATCCGAGGAACGATTTACTCAGCGTCGTGAATTCAAAGCAGGCGGAGACAAGGGGAAATAATTCTGGTTTACTGATTTTTACGACAATCCGAGCGTTTCATTTTTAGCTCGACTATTCGAAAAATATGAGAGCTGTTGTAGTCACCCTTGTGTCGGCGATGCAGCTTTTGGTTAAATTTTGCATGCAAGTTACTATCAACCTTATATCTCGATAACCATTTATGGTATTGACTTGAAAGTTGATGAATATGTTCAGGGCATCAGGCAACCAAGGTAGGTAACTCTTGACTGAATTTAATATAAATTATTGCCCCTTATTAACTTAGAAATTTTGGTTAAAGTTTTGCATGCAATAGAAAATTTGGTTAAAGTTTTGAATGCAAGCTACTATCCAGCTTGCATCTCAATAATCATGCATGGTAATGACTTGAAATGAATGAGTTTAGGAACATCAGACAATCAAGTAAGACAACTCTTGGTGGAATACATTACAAATTATGGACCCTTTTTAACTTAGAAATTTTGGTTAAACATTTACATGCAAGGTACTTTCATACTTATATCTTAGTATCCAGGCATGCGATTGATTTGAAACATCTGTAATACGTTTAGGGGTATCATACTATCAAGGAAGATAACACTTGATGGTTTATATTGCAAATTAAGGTCCCTTTTTAGATGAGAAAATTTTGGTTTAAGGTTTGCATGCAAAGAATTTCATGCTTATATTTCAGTAACCAGGCATAGGTTTGATTTGAAACTTCTATATTATGTTCAATAGTATCATTCTATAGTGGCAGATAGTTTTTGACTGAATATAATGCAGAAAAGGGCCATTTTTGTGACTTTTTGGTTAAAGTTTTGCATGCAAGCTACTATCGTTTATGGTATTGACTTGAAAGTTAAGGAGTGTATTCAGGGGCATCAGAAAACCAAGGAGGATAACTCTTGGACTGAATTTTATACAAATTATGGCTCTTTTCTAACTTGGATACTTGGTAAAAGTGTTGCATGCACAGTGTTATTATGCTTATGTCTTAGTAACTAAGCATGGGATTGATTTTAGACTTCATAAACCTATATAGGGGTATAAGACTATGAAGGTATATCATTTTTGAATATTATTATATACAGGGTATATGAAGGGCAAGAATTGAAATACATTTCATATGATTACCAACAAGCATTTTGAATAGTCGAGCGTGCTGTCCTCTGACAGCTCTTGTTCCTCTATTTGTCATCACAGATGAACATTATCATAAGTACTGGAAGACAGACGGATTCTGGTAGCAAATGTACACTCATATATGTATGTATGCATCCTAAGACAGAAGCACTGTTCAAATTTCGCGGAGGGATACGCCTTACAGTAATATTGAAATAACATCATTCTACCATGTAGAGATGACGTCACGCTTCTTGTCTAACATCTACATATTGACGCATCACCAAGCAGATTCTGGCCTTTTCTGCATGCGCGCCTGATGGCACACAAAGAAATAATCCGTTGTAAATCGACATAAAAATATCGAAATTCGGATAAGTCAGACATATTCTAGCAAAATTAGACTTCTAGAGAAAGCACAACTGTACAGCATCGGTCTCTGCTGTAGCTGTCACTTTCACTTCTAGCACTTGGGCGCCGTGGTCCAGAGGTAACATACCCGATTACGGATCCGAAGGTTGTGGGTTCGTTACCTTTCCAGGCGCAAAGAACTAGTCCAACCCAAGAACCGTCGAGAGGGATTAGTATAAGTTGTAACAACATGTTTCCCAATCGACGTAAAAATAAACAAGTTTAAATGAATATAACTTCTAGCAATGGCGGATTCTGTCAGACTGATATAACGCAAATCAAGAGTTTTTAATTTGTGCATCCTCTTGAAGATGCTCAAATGGAGTGTCTTCTCAGTGTTGTTGAGAAAAAGGACACTATGGTCATCCTGCCAACCGGAAAAAGTGAGGCCGGAATAAATGATCTTTCAATAAACGATTTAAGAGAGCGGCCATGATGAAAGTAGTACATATTCCATGAATGCACAGATAAGATGCGTAGCGGTTTATTTTGCGGGCACAATGGAAATAACCTGTCTAATTGATACAAAATGTGATTACATGAGCAAATGCCGACACTCTACATCGATCAGTGAAATGAAGATGTACACACACATAC
The DNA here is from genome assembly GCA_021229015.1 of Solen grandis. Lineage (NCBI taxonomy): Eukaryota > Metazoa > Mollusca > Bivalvia > Adapedonta > Solenidae > Solen > Solen grandis. The sequence goes on from CM037786.1 coordinate 1,276,982, forward strand.
TTGTTAAAGAATATTAATATAAAAAATCATACTTATATTTGCTTAAGAATATTGTGCTGTATGCATCATTTTAACAGGGGAAAAAAGTACGTTAACAGTGTACATAATCAAAATGTTATCACATCAACATTTTACCATAGTGTTTTAACACCATAGTACGGTCCATTTGCGCAAAGCACGCTGGTGTCTAGTGATAAACGCAGTTTGCTGTTCAAGTTCACAACTAAATGTCCTCTCCCGCACCATGTAGATAATAATTAATGGCGCTGTTCAAAACGTTAAAAGAACGCAATGACAAACGAAGTTTTTGGTGAATTAGCAACATCATATTTTTCCCACTCAATCAACCAAATAAATATTAATTAACTTATATTATTTTGGAATCCCAGAAAATCATCAGTGAAAATACGAAACCAACTAAAAACACTTATGATGGAAATAAACACTATTTTACAGGTCGTAACTCGTGATTGGATAATAATAGAGTATGGTAAGCCATACTTATATTTCGAAATAATGACATATTTATTAGAAAAGAAAGTTATCTGTTCTTTGTGGTCGCGATTACATATTAACACTGTTAATGAGTTGCGAATGTCCAACTTTTTCAGCCGATAAAACAGCTCTTTTTTCAGCCCAAATTAAAAAAAAATCACATTGTTAAACGCAGTTTGCTGTGCAAGTTGACACCAAATGTGCTCTCCCGCACCATGTGAATTTATTTTGTGGCGAAATAATAAATGGCTCTGAAACACTAGTGGCTGATCGCTAAAAGAATGAAATAACAAAGCTTTCTGTACGGATTTGTCAAATTTTTAAGCCAATGAAATAGCTAGAAATATCTCCAGTCCAAATTAAAACATATATAACATATTTGAAAAAATAAGTTTGTTTTGAACGGTTACGTGAGCCGAGTGCCCCTACCACCGTCTTTAAATGTGCCGCTGTGGCTTACGTGACAAATGGAAGAGAAACGGAAGCCACTTGTGGTTATCAATGATTACAAAATATTTCCATTCGTTCTTTTCCTGATTGTGGGATATGAAATAGCTAGACTGATCTGGTAGGGGTCGGATGACTACATTATCCTCTCTATGAGTAATGAACGGTATAGGTCACGAGAGTGGATTGTCATGCTCTAGTGGAGCTAAGTATACACATTACCTGTAATAACCATGAGTAAACGTTGCACTTTCACTTCCTTAATCTTTTTTGGGATCCTGACTAATATAAATAAACATTATGATTTCCCGATGGAAAAATGCGAAGTTTTATTGATATATGAATCTAACCCTTTAGACATGTTTGACATATATAAACCAGGTCAGACAACTCCTGACTAGGTTCCCAGGGTTTCCCCTGTTATTGTAGCTCATGTTTTCAAATCTGCACGGAAAGGATAAAATGAGCGTTATGTCAAGATGTTTGAAATGATAATTTTGATGGTGTTTTTGATGATATCATTGCTGGTGTTGATGCTGCTGGTGTTGATGCTACTGGTGGTGATGCTGCTGGTGTTGATGCTGCTGGTGGTGATGCTGCTGGTGTTAATGGTGCTGGTGTTGATGCTGCTGGTGTTGATGCTACTGTTGTTGATGCTGCTAGTGTTGATGCTGCTGGTGTTAATGCTGCTGGTGTTGATGCTACTGGTGGTGATGCTGCTGGTGTTGATGCTGCTGGTGTTGATGCTGCTGGTGTTGATGCTACTGGTGGTGATGCTGCTGGTGTTGATGCTACTGGTGTTGATGCTACTGGTGTTGATGCTGCTGGTGTTGATGCTGTTGGTGGTGATGCTGCTGGTGTTGATGCTGCTGGTATTGATGCTGCTGGTGTTGATGCTGCTGGTGTTGATGCTGCTGGTGGTGATGCTGCTGGTGGTGATGCTGCTGGTGTTGATGCTGCTGGTATTGATGCTGGTGGTGGTGATGCCACTGGTGTTGATGCTGCTGGTGTTGATGCTGCTGGTGGTGATGCTGCTGGTGTTGATGCTGCTGGTGGTGATGCTACTGGTGGTGATGCTGCTGGTGTTGATGCTGCTGGTGTTGATGCTACTGTTGTTGATGCTGCTGCTGGTGATGCTGCTGGTGTTGATGCTACTGTTGTTGATGCTGCTGGTGGTGATGCTGCTGGTGATGATGCTACTGGTGGTGATGCTGGTGGTGGTGATGCTGCTGGTGGTGATGCTACTGGTGTTGATGCTGCTGATGGTGATGCTGCTGGTGTTGATGCTGCTGGTGTTGATGCTACTGGTGTTGATGCTGCTGGTGTTGATGCTGCTGGTGTTGATGCTACTGTTGTTGATGCTGCTGGTGTTGATACTGCTGGTGGTTATCATCATTGTCATCATTAAGCGTTATATTGATTACTCTCATCCTCTTTTTATTCTTTTCTTCCGCTTTGTAAATTTGACTTCTCGTTTATGGGTGTATAGGATGTTTCTATACATGTATAGCAATAGGCGAAAAAGAAAAAAAACCAAACAAAAACAAATAAAAAGTAAATGCACAAAAAAAAAAAAAAAAAAAACAAAACAAAAAAAAACAACAAATTAAAACAAATATATAATTATATAATGATACAAAAAAATGTTATTTTAGTCAATGATGGTCCTGCATGCAAATTATGACCACCGATTTTCTTTTTTTTTCTGAATGAAAGACAATGGTAGTACAAGTGCTGAAACATTTATCCACCTTGTCCCCTATAAATCTGGGATCAGAAAACCATCAATTTTATTTAAAGTTTATATTTGATAGCAAGAATAGTACACCCAACGAGTATACAGACAGACAGACAGATTATAAACAAATTAGACCATCATTTTATTTAAAATTTATATTTGATAGATGAATATTCTCAACCAACGAGTCTACATAGACTGATAAATAGACAGGCAAATAGACAGACAGACAGACAGACAGACAGACAGATTATAAACAAATTAGCATCATTGTGGCAGCTTAAATACTTTGTCTTATCCGGTTAAACCATGTCTCAAGGATTGTAACATGAGACAATGTCGTTTTGACGTGTACGACTCATTAACCTAGCATTTATAAGTAATACATTGTAATATGAATGAAGGCCATGCATCAATTAGTCATGTTAAACTTGGGATGAATTGTTTCACGAGTGTCAATGGCTTTACATCATATATCTGAAGTACACTGTGACCATTTATTTGGATATATTTTACATGAATGGAGGTACGGATAAAAACACGCTGTGTTCTGTTGTAATCTTGGTGTACGAAATTCCATTTTAATGCCTAGGTGAAATAGAATCCAAATTGTAAGACAATATGAGTGCCGTGTTGCCTCCTGGCGTTTGGAATATCTCGGTTTTTACGATAATTCTCTTACGGATACATTACTTCGTGTATACGCTATGATCGTTAATTAAAATACACACTATTGTAAATATTACAATGAACAGGAATGCCTCTGTTTATATAGACAAGACATCATTGTGGCAGGCCCCTGTCGCTCTAATGAAATATATTTTTGTGTAAGAAAACGTATTGTTTATTGTTTGCTTGTCTACAAATAAAGTTTCGTCTATGTACAAGATACTGCCATTCGAATAATAAAACCCACTGGGTGTGAGAATCTTTTAAGACCTGTCCGGGTGTAAAGTGCTGGCCCAACTCTGCAGGACCCGTCGAAAAGTTCGTAAGTTGTAAGAATCCGGGATCCTCTAGATGTAAAAGTAATGTTTGAACAAGTATGTAAATATTAGTAACAAAACACTCTTTTGAATGAGTTGCAACTCACAATAGTCAGTGTATTTTGTTGCAATATTTTTACGAGACAATATTCAATTATTCATCATGAGTGCCAGGTTTCAAATACTATTTGATACATGGTATGAAGAAAAAAAAAACTCTCTCAATTTTTCAGCCGCGAGTTCACATATATCTTGTTTTAAGTAGAAAAAAAAAGTCTAGTCTAGTAGAAAAAAGAAAAAAGACAAAAAACTTAAGACTTTATAGACGTTTGTAGCAATAAGTGAAACGCACATGAAGATCTTTGTTAATGTAAAATGTAAGATAACATAAAATCGTTAAGTAAAGAGAGATAAATAGATAAAAGTATAAATAAATAAAATATAGTTATGATTTCTTAAATGTTTACTTATGATGTCACCGCCATAGCAATACTCCCTCATGACAGAGTATTTATCGTAGTGATGGTAATCAAAACACGCCAAAAGCGAAACGATTAACACAACAATATATATATTCAGTATTTTATGTCTTTGTATATTAGGGAACTGTAAAAGTCTGGGTCATTGTGCCTGGGCGTTTATCTGGAGCGTCATCTCGGGAACCCTGGCCATAGCCCCCCCCCCCCCCCCCCCGAAAAGCTTAAAATATCTCCCTTGCTAGGTCAGCGCCTAGCTTATAAATATATAGG
>CM037786.1:1281496-1323853 GCA_021229015.1 Solen grandis
CTACCTTTATCAATTTATATTGTGTAAAAATCTAGTGATGCTTTATCTAAATTTCACATTCTAAATTATATTCATATAGTTTTCCCTATCAAATAATACTTTCAACTGTTTATATAGGTATAATAAAGAACACAGTGATACATTTTCATGCCAGTAAGTAACATAAATATCTCTTAATCTGTTCAATAGAACAGGAATAAATGCATATACATTCACTGACTCTGGAAATGATAAACTACTGTATTGTGCGCGTAATAATACATGGTTGATTGTTTATTACATGTATGATGTGTAGGATAGGAAGTGTGTAATATCTTACTGATTTGTAATTGTAAGATGAACGTTTGGATTTCATATTATAGATAGTTAAATCAGTAAATAACTGAAATGTGAACTGCCGAAATGTGTAGTGCTGCCATTGTTTTGATACAGTTAAATACCTTAAAAATGCATCATTTGCACGTTTGTTTATCATTTGTGGATTTAGCTCAATCGGGAAAAGAGACAGTTGCAATTTTTACACAGTGGTTCCTGAGTTCTATATCAGGTCGGACCAGGATTTTTTTTCGCATTACAATTGCTTTATCAAAAGAAATGATAATAAATAGAAAATAATATACATAAATAAAAAACTGAAATTAATTGCTTATAAGTATGCTTATTGCAAGCCGTCCATTAAAACTTTTTTGTTTAACTCTTCTTGTTATGATACATGCAACGATGCCAAAGTTTTTTTTATCAAACTAAAAATGGAAGCGTAAACCGCCTCCGACGCCCAAAACAACAACAACAACAACAACAACAACAACAACAACAACAACAACAACAACAACAACAACTACAACAACAACAACAACAACAACAACAACTGGGGCATTTAATCTTAGCGGCGGTTGTAAAATATACACCACCGCTTGATGATATCACTTATGATTAAATGATCTAGGACCTTGATTTAATCTGAGTTTGTTGTAATGAAACATAACGCCTTTTATTCTGCATAAAAAGATTATATTTTAACGACACTTTGATTATCAATGTTATGAGATTTTCCAAGAGTAAATTAGCGCTTTTTGCCATAAAGCGGGCCGTGTTGAGCCATGAATGTCACGTTCCTGTGGCCGCCATAGAAACCAGATCTCCATGACCCTACAGTCCGGTACAGAGACTTCATTATGTAACGTTGCCCGGAGACAGAATTGCAGGACAATTAACGGTACGTGTCTACACGTGGTTTTATTTTCCGGCGTCATTAAATGGCGGCTGACGTCGGGAGGACTTCATCATCACCGGCCATGTTTAGAATCCGGATTGATTTACCTCTTCAGGCACCATTTATTCTGAAACGAGGCGTGGAGCAGATTCAGGAAAATCCAATTAATAACTCGTTTGAACACGAAGCTGGCATCAGAATATGAGGTATCCGAGTAAAATAACGTTTGAAAGCAATTAGATGAAATGTTACATTATCGTATATTCACTACACTGTTATTTGTCAAGTAAAAGGATCAGCATCTATCATTAAAAACAAAATGATGCAAATCTAGGGATTGTGTATGCTTGTGTGTAAAAATCTACTAAGGAATGTGTAAAATCAGGTGTTTCACTAAGATCGGACAAGATATTAGTCAGTTTGTTTACACATGTTCTTGTAACCTAAAGCAATGTTCCCCAGTATGTTTCTCGAGATAAACGTATGTTTTAGTTTCAAGCTGTTTATCAGACACCCACGATCACCATCACCTGTCGTGCTCCTTTGTCATGTTTACATTCCTGTTTGTCTTGCTTTTTTATACTTATGAAACAACAGCTAGTCATTGTGATGTTAACTATCAATTGTCCCATGTACGACTTTTCAAAATTCCAGCCAAATTCGAGATAAATTCAAAGTCTCAGTTCCGAGAAACAGTCAAGAACAGAGGGGAAAATTCTCAGTTTTGCGGTACCTACAAACAGTACTCGGATATCGCAATTTCGCTGTCCTCATTGACAGATCAGGGTTTTGTTTATTTGTTTGTATTTTTCTTTCAGGGGCGGTATTCATTATGCATCTTGACTTTAAAATAAATCATGAATAGCTGATGTTTTCCCTTAAATTATGATTCCAATAAGATTTTCCTTAACTTGTAAGATCTTCCTTAACTTTTAAGAAAAATATTAAGATCCGTTTTTTTTCCTTAGATTTGACCTTAACTTTAAGGAAACCCAGGTGCTCCCTTAAATATTTTCTTTCTTTAAAATTTCGTCGATGCTTTGTGTACATTAGCTTTAGTCAGTCATGTTTTGACAATTCATGAGTATTTGTTACTTTTTTGGTGATATAAAACTTTCAGGGGCCTAGAGACTTACTTGTGGTCAGGTTAAGAGCTGATGTTTAACGTCAGTGCGATTCCCGACATAGTCACTATCATGTCAATTCATCCCAAAAGTACATAAATATATCTGTAAATCAAAACTGACCGACCAAAATGTGAATATCTATCCTGCAAATATTCTGGATAAACTACAAGAATATTTCCATAAATACTATGAAAATATGTGAAATAAACAACACATCTTTTCATTGGTGTTTCCATCATTTCATATTTTCTCTTGCATATATTGAATTTTTCAATGAGTAGAAAAAAGCTTGAATGCTTATTTAACAAACATGTTAAATAACGATGATGAAATATGTAGAGGATCTTTGTAGCACGAGTTTTGCAACAGACAATCTGAGATATGTAAAATTTTAATATTTGTCTTATCTTTAAGATTTTCTTACGTAAGTTTGAGTTAAAAAAACAACAATACTTAGGTTTAGGAAACATCATAAGGATAAGGACATCTCTTGGTTAAATCTAAGATGTATATTGAATACTGTCCCAGCAATATATTCACATCACATTGATCATATAGTATTGAACCGTTCATGTTAAATATATCATCTTTTGGAAAAGAAAATAATACATTAAAATTAGCGACAGTAAGAGTGCAATTAATCACATACAGTCAAGCCTGTCTTAAGCGGTCGGTCAAGGGAACAAGAGGTCGCTTAACAGAGGTGGCCGCTAAATGAAGGTTAAATATGTAAAATAAAAACTGACCGTTAAATGCATGTTGACCGCTTAAAACAGGTGACCGCAAATGCAGGTTCAACTTGCTAAAACAGCAATTAAGAACAGATACAAAGTATTAGTATTCTACTTGTTGAACCGTATTAGTTGTAGCGTTGGTAAGTGAAAGTATGTTAATTATTCACAAATTCAGTGTATGCCAGAAAATTTAAAAAAAAAACACCATGTACAAAGCGATACTATAAGCTCAAATAAAAATAATTTTGGTGTATTTCAGTTTTAACCCGAATAATACATAATTGCAAAACGAAAAAAAAAAAAAAAAAAATTGGCTTCGCTCTCAAGCAACAAATTCTGCGGCATTTTTATGTAACAATTAGCAGAAAGTATATCGCGGAACCAATCATTTTTGAAAACAAATATTAGCGAGTTGTATCAAATGTGCCAAATGAAAACCGCCGCCACATTTTTAATCATTTTTCCGACTTTTGCCTGCACATCATCACCCTCGCCATCTTTAAAAATCATCCAATTATCGAGCACCCTCGGTTTCAGATCGCTCGCGAAATTTCATCTTTAGTATACTGTCTCAAGTACCCCTGCCGAGCTAGTGCGAACGGTTTGAAAGGCAATAAAGAAAGCTTAAGCTAATATTTACAGAACTATTCCACTCAAGGACCCTGACAGAAGAAGTGACCCCAGCCACGCGCAACACGCGCCATCTTCTTCTCTGACAACATCGAACATTTTGTAATTTCTGGCGGAAGGGGTGCTCGCATAATGCAATTAACGAATCTTAAAATTAATATCTTTACCATATCCCCGCCATGTCTGTCTTCAGGACTTGGCTAATTATACCAACTGAACCCTCCCCCAGAATACCGATAGATTGCTCAAACACGAGTCAAGCAAGGCTTTGTCGTCATGCTGAAATCTTCCCCTGTCAAAAAAACGCTACCTTTACTGAATGTTTTAGCACAATTTTTATGGATACCACAGTGGCACTAATTTGCTAATAACAAATCTATGTTGAAACGGATTGCAGAACAGCCATTTAAATAATCTATGGGTAGTTGATTGGCTTGAGTCAATGAACCTTCGTTTATTTTGAAGTATTTAGTTTAGTCGGATGGGCGTAGACGATTTTGAACAACTTCTTACAGGCTTACTTAATTATTTTCTCTATGTTAGTTGGTTTTGCTGTTTTACATTATCAATGTATGCCATAAAAAGGCACATCAGACTTTAAGCAATTTTCACTCTCAAAATATTTGGTTTATATATCTCCTGCTCCTCGATGTATAGAATATTATAGAATTGATTAATTTCTTGGTCGCTTTGGTCATTTTCTAGAAAGCCATCGTGTTGTAACAGCTCAGAAAATGGCGAATTTAAAGATGAACTTAAATGCTTGAGGCCTTATTGATGTTCGTTTTTGAATTTACAATTGCCGAACGTGCAGCTAATTAAGGAAATTTCAGCGGGTGATTTTTATTTTAGTCATTTTTTTTGTTTTTGTTTCAAATTATCATTCTTAAATAGGATGTTAAAGGGCAATTGTAAGGCATTATCTAAAGTATATTTGCATAATTTTGAGTGTAAAAAAGTCACATTTCTTTTATTTTTATGCAAATTTGGCTAGATTTTCAAAGAAAAAAATGTTTTAGATAAAAACAAACAAACATGGTTAGATATACTTTTTTTTACATTTTTAAGTCTATATATCGTCTGAAAATTTAAAGGAACTCTCTCCGTTAAAGAAATATAAGAACAATATTAATTATGTTCATGGCTTTGAGGTATTTTTTGTATGTATATATTTAGGCCCTGGCATAATGAGGGTTTTATGCTCGTTTTGTATAATTCCATACAAAGTATTTTCACTCGTAATTTATATAATACATTACAACTTAAAAATTGTGTACAGTGATGTTCTACCATCAGTTAGATCTCTAAAACGAATACGGTAAACCCCTTATTTTAATTCAATATATCTTTTAGTTTTTGTCTATTTTTTTTTTAAATCTCTCCGCTAGAGAAAAAAAACCCACTGAATTACCTTAAAAGGTGGAGGACAAAGGCACTGTCCTACTGCAAGACATCTCGAAGGAAAGACCACATGAAAGCTTGAGTAGCACTCGGAATATCAAACTTCCTGTTTATCGTTATATGATCAGAAAAAGGTGATCTTATTATATCACTTACGAATTAGGTAAAGAAGTAAGAGTTTTGATAGTGTATGACGTTATTTAAGCTTTTGAATTCGACATCCATGGAAATGAATATTTTAATAAAAAAATTTGTTTCAATTATGTCTTGAAATTGATGGAATAAATTTGAGCGTGTTTAACTCTGTGTCGAAGACTATTTTCTTTATAATTATGTCTGTCTTATAGCCCCAACATGATTCCTGGTGCCCCTTTTGGGGTGTCCCTTTCTTTGACTAGCATGATACAGAGGCCTAGAGCGTTTCTTGGCTCGACTCAGCGGACTGAATTTGTTAACTGTATTTCATTCCAGATAATGTATGTTTGATTAAATTACAGCCAGGATATATTGCTGGCAAGTCTGGGCGCTCAACCCAGACGGAAAACTCAGGACACAGGTTATTTCCATTTGATACCGCCCTAGACCATTAATGCACGGAATTTCTCCTTATTCTTAGTCGCCTATCAGTGTAATCTTTCCAGCCCATATACGGACAGGACGGTGGGTTCTAGGACAGAACAGTGGGGATACATGGGTTTTCTCGAATAGATGTCATCTTTATGTAATCTTGCCCGGATTGTCTGCATCAAAAGATTTACTCCAGATCCATTCTGAAACTCACTGCGAAGCTGGATTGCTTTGGAAGTTCATATTTGTCCCATGATCTTTAGTTGTAGACTACGACTCTTTCTCTATCACCAACCACGTCGTCTTACTTCTAAACAATACGAGTTTATAAGGTTTGTCAAAATTCACCAAAGAAATAAAAATGTTTTATGTAAAATGGAAAAGTACTGCATGGTGATAACTTTGTAAAATAAGTTATTTTTCTTTTACACTTGTTGAATCTAATTCATATTTTTTTTTTAAATAAAGCAACCTAAAAAAATCCTTGCAGTATATTTTTCTTTTATAATACGGTTACATTTTCCTCTTTGACTTTCCATGTTTTTTAAGGTTTGCAATATTCAATGATCTGCTGTGTGCCTAACCAAAAAATTCCACTGGCTTTACGAGAGTTCCCTACCTCTGTTGAATTTGTCTTTGATATACTTTAATGCAATTAAAGTAAACAAATATAATATTATAAATATATGTACATATCATATATTATAAATACATGTACATATCGTATATAATAAATACATGTACATATCATATATTATAAATACATGTACATATCATATATTATAAATACATGTACATATCATATATTATAAATACATGTACATATCATATATTATAAATACATCTACATATCGTATATTATAAATACATGTACATATCATATATCATAAATACATGTACATATCGTATATAATAAATACATGTTCATATCATATATTATAAATACATGTAAATATCATATATTATAAATACATGTAAATATCATATATTATAAATACATGTTCATATCATATATTATAAATACATGTACATATCATATATTATAAATACATGTACATATCATTTTTTATAAATACATGTAAATATCATATATTATAAATACATGTACATATCATATATTATAAATACATGTACATATCATATATCATAAATACATGTTCATATCGTATATTATAAATACATGTACATATCATATATCATAAATACATGTACATATCGTATATAATAAATAAATGTTCATATCATATATTATAAATACATGTAAATATCATATATTATAAATACATGTAAATATCATATATTATAAATACATGTACATATCATATATCATAAATACATGTACATATCGTATATAATAAATAAATGTTTACATCATATATTATAAATACATGTAAATATCATATATTATAAATACATGTAAATATCATATATTATAAATACATGTACATATCATATATCATAAATACATGTACATATCGTATATTATAAATATATGTATATATCATATATTATAAATACATGTAAATATCATATATTATAAATACATGTACATATCGTATATTATAAATACATGAACATATCATATATTATAAATACATGTACATATCATATATCATAAATACATGTACATATCATATATTATAAATACATGTAAATATCATATATTATAAATACATGTACATATCATATATTTTAAATACATGTACATATCATATATCATAAATACATGTTCATATCGTATATTATAAATACATGTACATATCATATATTTTAAATACATGTACATATCATATATCATAAATACATGTACATATCATATATTATAAATACATGTACATATCATATATCATAAATACATGTTCATATCGTATATTATAAATACATGTACATATCATATATCATAAATACATGTACATATCGTATATAATAAATACATGTTCATATCATATATTATAAAAGAAATGTACATATCGTATATAATAAAAACATATACATATCATATATTATAAATACATGTACATATCATATATCATAAATACATGTACATATCGTATATAATAAATATATGTATATATCATATATTATAAATACATGTACATATCATATATTATAAATACATGTTCATATCATATATAATAAATACATGTTCATATCATATATTATAAATACATGAACATATCATATATAATAAATACATGTACATATCATATATTATAAATACCTGAACATATCATATATTATAAATACATGTACATATCATATATAATAAATACATGTACATATCATATATTATAAATACATGTACATATCGTATATTATAAATACATGTACATATCGTATATTATAAATACATGTACATATCATATATTATAAATACATGTACATATCATAGCTTATAAATACATGTACATATCATATCTTATAAATACATGTTCATATCATATATCATAAATACATGTGCATATCATATATTATGAATACATGTTCATATCATATATCATAAATACTTGTACATATCATATTATAAATACATGTACATATCATATATTATAAATACATGTTCATATCATATATATAAATACATGTACATATCGTATATAATAAATACATGTACATATCATATATTATAAATACATGTACATATCATATTATAAATACATGTACATATCATATATTATAAATACATGTTCATATCATATATCATAAATACATGTACATATCGTATATAATAATACATGTTCATATCATATATCATAAATACATGTACATATCATATATTATAAATACATGTTCATATCATATATTATAAATACATGTACATATCGTATATAATAAATACATGTACATATCATATATTATGAATACATGTACATATCATATATCATAAATACATGTTCATATCGTATATTATAAATACATGTACATATCATATATCATAAATACATGTACATATCGTATATAATAAATACATGTTCATATCACTTATTATAAATACATGTACATACCGTATATTATAAATATATGTACATATCATATATTATAAATACATGTACATATCATATATTATAAATACATGTACAAATCATATATAATAAATACATGTACATATCATATATTATAAATACATGTTCAGATCATATCAGTTCATTCTTTTTAAATGACTACAAATTACTTATGGTTTATATCAATATCGGAAGGTTTATTACTAGTTTTGTAAAGTAAAAAAATACAAATACATTCCAAAGATAGAATGAAAATGTTGATAAAATTTAATCATATATGTGCAAACATGACTAGTCAACACAGATATATGCAAAGATTGTGAACAAACATATTTGAAAAAAAAAAAGATTATAGATAGTCTTATCAGATAAACCACAAGGAATATATTAGGCGTTTGTTAAAAGATCAACCAGACAATAAGACTCTTACAAGGCTATTTATTTCTCTAAATGTTTAATTTGATATTATATAAATAAGAAGTCAGTGAAATCAAGTATTATTATATATCAAGCCATTTCCTTTTTTCATAAGATTAATGTTCAAATAGACCAAGAAGAGATATTAACTTAAAACATATTTTGTCTCCTCCAGTAGAAACTCTGTATCAATTTGTTATTCTAAAACAAAATGAAAACTCATCCTCAACACACACACACACACACCACCACCACCACCACCACAACAACAACAACAACAGAAGACTCGCACCGCTTCGCCAACTGTCTGCCAAATTTCAGATTCAGAGGATTGTGTTATAATAAAGACTAGTTAAATACCCGACGTTGTAAACATTTCCCGCGCAAATGATACATTAGCCAATGAAAAACGTAAATTCGTCTCCTCACGTGGTCATATTTTTTCTTGGCATGTCTCTAGGCAACGTTGACGCTTTACGTCGACCCTTTCTTGTTTACAGACTGTATATACAAATTGGGAAATACTTTGAAATGTCGACCTGGTAGTTTGTTCAACGTTTCCAATACTTTCATTTAAGTTGCAATGCCCCAATATTCATCTTTCACGGTGATTCAATTTTAACATAAAGAAAATTGGGGTTAGATATCTTTTCAAAAAGGTAGACGAGCATTGATCAAATTTGGTAAAGCATCGCCCCCACCCCCTTCATTGTATTGAAGCGAATTATAATCATCTTTCAGTCTTACATGAAAATGAAACAGACTATAATGTACTGCAGATAGTTATAACGTTTGGCTCAAAACCCGTTTCATTGTGCATCAAACAGAAACGGAACCACAGAGGGGACATGGTGTTTTTCTTTTTTTTTATTATCTCATGGCAAGATAATAACTAAGAAAAAACGAACATGTCTAATTTGTGGCTACGAGATATAAATTAGGGAAAAAAACACCAAGAAAACAACAACAACAACAACAACAAAAAACAACAACAATAAAAAAAAAAACAAAAAAAAAAACACGATTATTAATTCGTGGCTACGAAATAGCATTTTTTTTCTTTATTTTATTACTTTCTCGTGGCCACGAGTTAGCGAGCTTTTTTTTCTTAGTTATTATCTCGTGGCCACGAGTTAGCATTCTTTTCTTCTTAGTTATTAATTCCTCGTGGCCACGAGTTAGCGAGCTTTGTTTCTTAGTTATTATCTCATGGCCACGAGTTAGCATTTTTTTCTAAGTTATTTACTCGTGGCCACAAGTTAGCGAGATTTTTTTTCTTAGTTATATCTCGTGGCTACGAGTTAGCAATTTTTTCTTGACTTGACTTGACTATTTGGGTTTTCCGTCGCCTCGAAAGACAGTATTCCAGTCATATAGCGACGTCCAGCTAAGTACAGGTGGAAGAAGACCCCGAATGCACAGAGGCATCCGGGTAGAACCATCGACCTACCGCAAGCCATCTGGAAGGCTTCCTCACATGAAAATCCGAATGACCCTGCCAGGATTGGAACCCACGCGGTTTGGGGCTGAGTGAGTGTTAAAGTCAGCGACTTTACCCTTTCGGCCACGGAGGCCCCCAAATTTTTCTTAGTTATTACTATCATTATTATTATTAAGACTACACAGTTACCAAACAAACTGAAATTCAGTCAGGATACTATTCGATATTAAAATTTAATGAATAAGAAGCGTACATTTTTACAAGTTGTCATCTGTATAAACACTTGCGCATTATTTACCCATTATTTATAGGCATTATTTACCCATGAAAGAAGTTCGAGTATTCATTTAGGATTATCTTGCGTAATCATCCATACATTGGTCAAAGGTTATGTAAAAAATCTACGCGTAACTCGTATAACATAAAGGTTTTCTTTTTGCCATTATTCATTTACTTTAATTCAACGCATTAAAAATAAATGATCCAGGTAAGAGAGGTAAGTGAGGTTGCAACTCTTTTCTTATTCCTTGTCCAAGTTATCTACCTTCTTTGATAGTCTGTGACGTAGCTTCATAACTTAGCTATAATCGTAAATCAAAGCAACGATGTAGTCCTTAACCATAATACAGATGACAAGAAGTTCTGCTGATCATTATCTTAGTTGGTATTAGTTATGAAGAAAACTCTTTACTTGAATCTGTTTTGATTCATTTTAATCACAAGTTAGTTTTGAGTATTTGTTCTTTTGTTGACTTTTTTTTTTAAAAAAATGAAAAAGGTCCTTTTCACCATAAGCAAAAAGTTCCGCAATGTAAACCTGTGTCATTATCATTAAGTTATCTGCTAGAAGCAGTGGCAATTTTTGTCATAAGTTTCTCATCACACAATATGTAGTACTTCAGTGCTGAGTGTAGAACGAGGCTGTCAAAGTTACAGTGTTATCATTCTCACATGGCTCATGTACTTCATCATGACTCCTCTTGACTAACAAACAACTTTGTTTTTAAATAAATGATTGATGTCAGATGTACATCTGACTTTTGACCCCAGACTAAATATTAGTCAATTTCGTCCAAGTGACTAGATAAGCCACAATAGTTTGTAATAGCAATGTCGTTGATGTATCAAGTAGTTTTATTATTTATTTTTGATGCGTTTAGAAACAATTTTATTTAGATTGCGAAGCGAATGTACGAAGCTGGCACCTCAAACAAGTTACTGAAATATTAACGTTTTATTTTTAACAACGCTGTATTACTACGCAGGAGTAATTATGAGGTCAAAACAGTCTTTTATAAAAATGTTAAAGGAGATAAATCCATTTCCCGCCTAATTTCATAAGCAAAAGACTGAAAGGCAATATATATTTAACAACTATTTAATATATCTCATCACAGCAAGGTCTACCTTATCTTAGCGCCATTCCGCCATTTTTCTTTGCTTTGTTTATTTTTCTGTCCTTTGTCAGTGACAAATGAAACTGCAAATGCATTACCGTGTATCAATTTGCTCATCAAGAAAAGTTTCAACATGCACTGAGCAAAAGGCTGTTGGTGATGTATCCTGTATCATTTTCTTCACTCCTGTACACGTTTTCTGATCATTTCGCAGTCTTCCAGCGCTTACAGCGATATGATTTTTATGAGTCGGACGGCATCCAAAACCTCAAGTATGTCAAACATATCGAAGGATGTTTGGTACTCTTGCAGGTGTCTTATTCATTTCTCTCCCATTTTCGAACGATGCACAGAAATGTGCAGAGGGATATGGTAATCTTACTCAATACATGTATATTGTATATCTATTCGACATCCAAGGGAATTAAATCGTGTCAGACTAAGCGGAAAAAAGGACGAGTTAATAAACCATGGTTCACATCTAGATGTTCATTATAAAGGCAAGTTAAGAATTAAGTATCGTACAGATAGAAGCAAAAGAGGGTAGACAACAGTTAAAGTATAGTAAGATTTTCTTCCTTCTCCTTCTAGGCCCTCTTGTTTTGTTGGTCATGGCCGGTACATCCTCAAGAATCATCGATAGACCATTTACTATTTTAAAAAGAGATGATGGAGAGCCCCCGACTGAAAGATTTCGACTGTGCAGATCATACCACTGTGGGATTGTTCTAAGGAAGAATTTGGTAAAAGCAGATTGTGGTAGATTGCTGGTGTTCTTTCTTCCTCTTTGCGGACAGTATTGCTATCGTTGCAGGAGGAGTGAGATACTGACATTTAGGAATGTCTACTTATATAACCTATAGTTATTGTCAGTTTTAAAGAAAAAGATCAAAGTGTCTTGGTTTTACGTGTCTCAAGTGAGTTAAAATCTAGGTAGTCTAAGATCTCAAGAGCCGCTGCTGGTGTTATGATATAGGTTAGTGCTATATCTTACATCTCTTCTCTTGACCATTTCTACTTTGTACTTCAAAGATTTTGTATAAGGCTCCAGACAGAACGGTTATCTATTCAAGGTGAAGCACTTCGAGAGTGTCCTCATACAATATATCTCCAGTGTTCCCGACGTTCCATCTTTTGTACCTGACTTCGTGTTTGAGATAATCTTGTTCCTTACTTGATGGTTTTTATATAAAAATCTGGTGTACAAATGCAGAGATCTCTTCACTTCGAAACGGCACCCAACAGCCTTTCGGTCCCGTCCGTAGACTTTAAAGCCTGCCTCTTTCTGCACGATGTCAACTTGTGATGGCCTATTGTAACTTGTGTTTTGATGGATTGGCAGTTTATAACTTATTCCCTAGTAAGTGATATGTCTGCGCGTTTAATGTACTCGTATATAAGCATTTTCTGTAGATGAACTTTGTTTCTGCGGTGAGGGTTTGATGTGGCATTTGGCTCTCTTCTACTGTCTATAGTTAAGTTACTAAATTAAGCTATCTTTAGTCTCAAATATGGTTGTGTCAAATATTACATTGGAGAAACATGGGGGACATTTACCCCCCTCCCTTCCACAATGTTTTGAAGACGGACTAGTTTGTTCCTGATGGTATCAACATTCAGAGATGTCAAAACACACACTCGAGGTTGTCCAGGAATGATCTGTGGGTAGTATTGTACAAAAATAGCTAAAATAGTTCCGGCCTGCCAAACAAGATGGCCGACGGAGTTAAAAATAAAAAAAATCTTTAAATGACACCCTCCTAAACCAAGAAAAGGCCGACTGGCAGGTCGCTTGACAAAATGGCCAACAGAGATTAAAACAGAAATAACTTTAAATGACACCTCCTCCTTAACCACTGGGCAGGTTTTGATGAAACTCAATAGGACATGATTAATCAGTATCAGTAGTTGTCCATATCAACACAGTTTGACCCCTTTCTTCTAACGACCATATATTATGTACAAGTTATCCTTATGCTAGCATTTTCTCTGTTGCAGTTGAGTTCAGGGAGCGATTTAAGGGCCATATGGCCCACCTGTTATAGAGAGAAGTAATAATATTAAACAAACAATTATATCATTTGCATAACATCAATATACGTTGTAAATGGAACCTTTCTCCATAGTATGATTAAAATGATGAAATCAGGCATTTATATTTAATATATTTTTCCGGACAGGATATGTATCAGAGCTACAAATGATGAAAAAAAAAAAAAAAGGTTTAGTCCCAAAGTACATATATACTGTAAGCTATTCTAGGAAAATATCCTGAGGAATAGGAAATAGTATACCAACACATATTTTAAAATACCATTATTAAATCAACTAAATAAATCATACTAACCAATCAAAAATATTTTTTCTAGCCTGCCCCATCCCTAAAAATTCATCAGGTATTTCAAACCATCACCATATTATAATACCATGTGAAAATTTCTACAGCAGTTTACTTTCAGTTTGAAAACAAGCTTATTATTAAACATGTATTTTAATAGGAAGTCAATAGTTTTTTTTTTTTTTTTTTTTTTTTTTTTTTTAAATTTCATATCTGCATAAAACAGTAAAATTAGAATTATGTTTGATTAAATGGGAACCATGGAAGATCGGACACTAATTATCATGCCATTTTTTATTACGTAAAATAAGATATTTATCATTTAAATATTGCCATACAGTCATGAAATTAAGAATATGATGTGCAAACATTTACAGTTACGTATTCATATCATGCTGTATAATATATATATATATATATATATATATATATATATATATATACCTTACAGGATTGCCACCCAAACCTTGGCAAGCGATATGAGAGTCTCCATATGAAGGCCTATTAACCCAGTTCTGTCGAAGGGAGAGAAGTGTTGAGGATTCTGAAAAAGGTATTCGATGCAAAGCTGGTTCTCCGACCCCTTTATATCTATGATGGAGATAATAAATGGGTCACCTTTGAGTGACTGAAAAAAAAATAGCACTGCATGGGTACGCTACTGAGCGCTAAGTGATACAGTTAAATCGGCCATGAATTATGCAAATGTTGATTTTTCTCTACACAGGACAAGCTTCGCCGTAAGTCTAAAAACTTGCTCAAGAAGATCCTCTCTTTCGTTCTATATTTAGAATTCCCAATTAAAACACGGGTACGTGAGAGTCGTGGTACAACACTATCATTATACAATACATCGTTTGATCGTTGCTGGTTTTACATTACAGAGCGAGGTTGCTTTCAAAGGAAGTCGCACGACGAACAACTCATCTAAATATATAAACATATACATATACTCCGTAATCAAACATTGAAACCCGCGTATTATTCTATGTTTCGTTGATTGAACACACACACACTGTTTATATACGACAATTTGTAATGTTTCAAATGATTGCGGTCTGTGATCTTTTGCATAATATGAAACTTTGTATACTCGATGTGGTGTTGACATAGGTCTTTTGCATAATATGATACTTTGTATACTCGATGTGGTGTTGACATATCGTCTAGACTGATTTATGATTGGTCAAAGCGGTGATGTAGTGGACGATGATGTTTCATAACCAGTGTCCGCATAGTTGTGGTGGCTGATTACAAGCTGTCGATTTTTAATAATTCATGTTAAATGTCGATCTGACCCCTAATAACGATAGTGTTTTTTTGTTGTTTTTTTTTTTTTTTTTTTTTTAATCACAAAAATGTAACAATAAATGGGGCGATATCGTTTATTTTCCCTTTTGAAAAATAAATAATTATTTGTTTAATGAATGATGATTATTTTTAAATCTATATATTGCTTTAGCAGAAATGTACATTGTGATTATTTATTGTAAAACGTTATATATTGCTTAAACAGTAACAAAAATATAAATATTAATAATTTTTACACAGTAATGAAAATCATGAACATTTATTGTAAACTCTTTTAATCTATTGTCAACTTGGTCAAATTATATTGATTTAACATACGATATATTCCGGAATAATCCGAACATTGCCGAAGCTAGAAGGATGATTTCGGAAATACAATAAATAACAGAGTTCAGTCAGTTTAACCGTTGTCGCAGAAATGTAGGTAATAGTATATACAAGTTAACTATATTTTCAAATAGGATTATCATTAAATAAACATATATGTACTGAAAAAAAAAAGCTGGTTTTCACAGTTGGACAATCAAGGACATCTGGACAAGACTGATGGCATCACGTGGAATGACATCCACCATAAAACAAGCGTACATGGATGCAGTATCAAGTAGGTCTATTTACTTTGTATGTAGTAATTTCATTGTCTTAGTTCAAGAGGTGAAACTGAAAAAAAGAAATGCTGTTTGAAAAAAGATACATAAATAGACACATATATTATCCAAAAAGTGTTTAAACCCAATTATTAAATGATAGCTAACAAATGATGATATTTTGTGAGTGAGATGTTTGTCTTGTATTTATCTATATGAATGTTATTGAATGTTTTTTAGTGATTGCTCTTCAGGGTGAAGAAAGCATATTACATTGCACATGCCCATAATCCTGTCTTGGTGACAATTTGAGATCTGTAGGGATTGTCACATGATGCCTTTAACTTAACAATGCCTCCTTTGTATATCACAGATCGTATTTTCATGTGACATATGAAAGTTGCGTATATATTCAAATCTAACACGACTTGCATCTTTATCTCTATACAGAAAGGAGGAGAAAAATTGTGTGTAAATTCGCAATAACGCACTGGAATCAGCGCGCGCGATGTGTAATAATATCTATTCCCTTACAATTACCTCCCCCGTAAACTGCAGTTATGAAAAAACGTAAACATCGTAGTAAAACTGACCTACTTTAAACAATATCGTTCGTCTGCATCGTAAAATGGCTGAATTACCTCACGGTGCTCATTGTGAGTTACGGGGTAGTAATGACACATGGAGAGTTGTTGATAGACAACATGACGGTATCGTTCTTAAGTATGTCATTCAATCGCTACATTCCGGAGAAATAAAAAGGGTTTTCAAACACGAATTGTTTGAAAAAAAAATACAACAACCTACAAAGAAATCAATGACTTTTTTTAAACAGCTATTAGGTTTTGACGAAGAGCTGCTCTTTGATGAAAAATTTGAGCCAACATTTACCAACTGTGACACATGTGAGCCTCCAAAAAAGAGGTTCAAAACTGTATCTGACAAAGACATTGTCACAATTAAAGAACAAAATATGGAGCAAACAACCAACAGGCAAACCAAATGGGCAGTAAAATTGCTAAAAGGTTTGTATGAGTTCAAATAAAAAAATAAAAAGTTAATAGAATATACAAAAATTAATTAAACTGGTGAAAAAATTCACACCATTGAATTCATTGATATTTAAAATTGAAAAAAAAATAAATGATAAAATATGATGTCATTCATTTCTTTTTTTAAATTTAGATTATAATAATCTTTTTATAAATTGAAAAATAACAATTGATTTTTGACAGGCATTTTAATCTAAATTAATAAAAACAAAAAAACAACAACAACAAAAAACAATTGAATATGACTTTCAACAGGTATTGTTCTTTTTTCATTTTTTCTATCTCTCTAGTAACAGTAAGAAAGAGAAGGCACCACTTCCCTATCCAGATTTTTTTTCTAATAAAAAATATTTCAAAGGAGGCTAGCACATTACTTACACAATGTCATTTTCAAAAACACATCTAAGACAGAGAGAAAGAGAGAGAGAGAGAGAGAGAAGGAATATTATAACTCATAATAGATAGAAATACTAGTCCTTAGTATAGCAGCATTAAAGATTATCCAATATTAAAGAAAACTTAATGAAAAAAACAACATTAAAACATTTTTTTTTAAAATTTAATAAGTAACAAAAAGCAATAAGGAATTTGCTAATAAGAATATGAAGGATACTCTATGGAAAAATGCCCACATACCCAATTATCTTCTGTAAAATTTCCAAATAACTGGCACTACCAGTAAAACATGCTAAGTGTGACAGACAGACAGACAGACAGACAAAATAAAATACTTGAGATTAAGAGAATAAAATACTTTAAACATCAAAACTTATCTGTATACCTGGCAAATGTCCTAAAGTGAGATTTGCTTAAGGTTTAAGTCTTGAAAAGAATTAAAAAAAAAATTCTCAATATTTTTTTAAATTTACCTGCACTACTGTAAAGAACTGGACACATTGCATGCCTATTTCCTGATTAAACATGGCACATTAAAATGTGTCCTTTTATTTTGTCAGAATTTAATAATAAAACAAATCAAATGAGTTTGACTGCATTAGGTATATGAAAGATACAAAAAAAAGGTTAATACAATTTTAAATTCAATACTGAAATTTTTTTTTCCAAAAGGAACATTCATTTTAGAAATGATTAAAAGAATATTTTTTCTACAAAATATGAATTCTATTTATCTTTTTCAATGAAAAGAAGGTATTTACTATTAAATAAGGACTTCAAGTTAATATATGTCTTTCTTCTGAACAGAGTGGCTGTTGGAAAGTGGTCTGGACACAGACTTTCAGCACCTTGAACCTCCCATCCTAGACAATGTTCTGCAGCAGTTCTACTCTGCTGTCCAAACAAAAGACGGAAGCGATTACTCAAAATCTGCACTTGTTGGTCTCAGAGCAGGCCTTAATCGTTTCCTCACAAGCCCTCCTTTCTCAAGACAAATAAATCTAATGAAAGACAGAGAATTTATGTGTTCAAATCAAGTGTTGACAGGATTGATCAAAGGTCTTAAGCGACAAGGAAAGGATGTAAGTAAACACAAGGAACCAATCACAGATGAAGATATCAAAAAAACTTTACACTACCGGCGTTTTTTCTGAGGATACCCCAGAAACTCTTCAAAATAAAGTCATGTATGAGGTAATTTGTCAGTTCGGTAGGCGGGGCAGAGAGGGTCTTGCAGAATTGAAAAAGGATTCTTTTGTTTTTGCTAAAGTTTCTAAAGGTTGTCGGTATATAAAAATGGCTTTCAATGAAGCAGACAAAACCCACCATGGTTTAGACACAAGAGAAAAAAGCAAAGAGGCATACATGTATGAGTCAAATGGCCCTTTCTGCTCGTATAGATCTTTTGAAAAATATTTGTCAAAGCTTAACCCAGATTGTCCTCGTTTTTTTCAGAGGCCTCTTGTGAAAGTCAATGCCTCTTCATCTGTCTGGTACGCAAACAGTCCTGTTGGGTAAACAGATTGTTTACATTGATGTCAAGGATGTCTGAACAGGACAATTTAAGCCAGAGATACACTAATCATTGTATCAGAGCTATGGTAACATCACGTCTCCGCCAAGCTGGGTTTTCCAGTACTGCAATCATGGGAGTAACTGGGCACAGAAATGTCCAAAGTCTGAGTTCTTATATCAAGCCATCATAAGAGGAAAGAAGGCGACTTAGTGAAAGACTAACCTTCAACATACCAGATCAAGCTGGAGATTCTACACGACCAATAACATCTGCGTCAAATTCTCCTGTAGCACATTCCGGTCACCGTGACATTTCGCGTGACATTACACATGTGTCTCCAGCAAGCCCGAATTTCAATCCAGTTGACATCACAATGAACACATCCAATTCAAGAGATGCAAGATCATTCACAATGTTTGCTGGCAATATCACAGGTGGCACAATCAGTGTAAACATATACAACAAGTGAAATAAACACATGTGTTGAACCGTTCCTCTTTTGAATTTGTGTTAACACTTTTGTTTTAATGTTGACGTCATCAAAGTGTGTGTAATACACATTTATAGTTTATCTAGCTATTACATTTTGAACATCGATTTGTTCATTGGTTAAAAATTAATTTGAAGAGACCAAAAAATATCGTAACAAATAAAATATTTAATTTAAAAAGTGTGCCATTTTTGTTCCTTTTTTATTTTTTCTCAGCTACATTATACGGGGGAGGTAAAACGATCGGCAAACTAGAGGGAAGTGGTTCGGTTTAATGTTGCTACGCTTAATAAATGAATCCGAAAAATATTATGGAAAAATGTGTTAGAATCGAAATAATCTGTCTCTACCAGTGCGTTGTTGTTTATTTACACAAAGGTTTGGAGTTCAGGTGCGAATTATTATATAACAACTCCATAATTTGTCAAAGTCATACAATCTTTGGACCTACATCATCGTGCAAACATTGCCCTATATGTATGGCGGCCTACCCGAAGTGTGAAGCCTATGTTGTTTGTTTAACCTTGACTTTGGAGTCAAAGTCTCTATCCATCTACGCAAGACATTGGAGCCTATATAGTCATGCCTCCATTATTGAACCATTATCAGCAGTGAACCATACATCATAATAAAAAAAGAAATGACAATGTTTAGTTGAGCAAACAATTGTAAGCTGTAATTATTACAAAAGTAAGAGATACATTGAAGCCTTCAGTTTTGTTATTTGAGCTGAGTATTATCCCCTTGTCACCAGAGTGGTTCAATGCAGTGTACATCTTATTTACCATCATTAATCTGCCTTTGTCTCCAGCAGGTATCCGTATTAAATTGTGAAAAATCATTTATTGTGTGTCGTCATTCTACAAAGAGGTAGCTTCTAGACCAGTTTTACTTTTGTTTATATCGTAATAGATTTTTTATCATTGTTTGAAAATATTTTTTTAGATATGTGAATATCTGTTTTGTATTTTTATAATTCCATGATTGCCCTTAAGCCTTTGGGTCTTAAATATGTTTGGGTTTTTATTTCTCAAATAAAACTTATCTTTGTAGTTATTACATACAAATATATACGAATTCTAAAGTAAGGGGAAACCCTTTCACCATTCTTGGTTTGTGAAAAAAATCAAAGTAAGTTAATAAGTTGACATGAAAAACCTTCCTACTAACAACAATTGTTAAGAAATGAAATACTTAGGTATTTTTATCAGTGAAAGAAGAATGATGGAACATGTTCCTGAGTATTAAATTATTACTTAACAATTAAAGTAAGGTTGGTAGAATTTGCACTGGAACTTGTTTTTATTTGTAATTCTGGTACTGGAAGCAAAACATTTGATTTAGATATTGTTTGCTTAAGTTTTCTCAAATTATATGTAAATGTATATCCTTATGGGAAAATGTCTACTTTAACAACAAATGCAAGCTCATTTCAAACGATTTTTTGTTTTCCATTATATTATAAGGTTACTATAATTAAAATGTATTTTAATGATGTAAAATAAGTCAATAACACAATAAAGTCCACATTATTGAATGCATTTCAGTAATTAAAAACTTCATTTGTAAATTAGTATATGAATTTGTTGTTATCTAGGTCGTAGTCTTGTTTTATATGCCTATCTTTTTTGCATTTTGTCACGATATATGTAGATATCGTTTGAGTAGAAATATTATTATACATTACTTGTTTCATTCTGTTTTAGTTAATTATTCAATGCAGTGTTTTATTTTAACATTTATTTATAGTAAACAGATGTGCATCACATAATATCATAGTCACTGTCACACAGGTGAAAAACGTTTTACTTTCCGTCCAAAGATGATATAATGCATTATCATTTGTGCATTTCTAGGATTTTGTTTTTTGATTCTAGTATCTAACTGCTTTAAATACTGAAAGCGAGGTGTATTCAGTTGCTATTGCCGTCCAAAATCACCGAGATTAACTGATTATTAAACAGCAGGTAGAATCCAGTAATGTAAGCCAATATGAATGAAACCATTCGCTAGCCTATAATTGTAATCAACTAATCATTCTTATAATCAACAGTTGAGAAGTATTGCTAAACGTTTGTTTCTAATTATATATACATTTTAATTTTTGATACTACACATTTGATTCAATCACTACTAGTACATTATACAACTTAATAATCCTGACCAATTAAATTTGTATTGTTTATATAGAATTTTTATTTTAATTTTTTTAAAAAATTTTAAGGTTTCAATAGACTCATTTAGGATGTCTGTCAGCTATTGGACATGAAAAAGTGATCGTTATATTTCATGATTTTTTAATTGCAATCACAGATTTTGTTATTACTAAGCCACTGTTAAGAATTTAGTTAATTTTATTGCCAAACATCTTGTTGAGTTACTGTGATTGCTTATGATTAACTTTCCACCGACATTATTTCTGCCGTATGAAGACTTTGTCTACTTGAGACAGAAATAGTGCTGCCAAAATGCGATATCACACAACAGACATGTGACATGATACCACACGCCGTCACATTATCCAGTACCATTTGATATGACTTAGGCATATCCTGGCTTAGGATAGATCCTACAGACTCCCTATTCAGGGACTGAAGCTCAACCATTCGGCCACCGGGCCTGTTTACCTTCTTGAGTAAAATCGTCACGTATCGGAAAAAAATGTTGTAATCTTTGAAGTCAGTTTTTTTAGACTGTATGTGCATGCGCAAGCAGTCTTTAGAACCACACTCTCAGGTCGATTGACGACGCTGGCACGTCAATTTTAACATTTCGTAGTATTACTACGTAGAAGAAGTTCTGAGGTTAAAAATAGTTCATATTGAAACCTGTCAGTAAAGAGAGGAAACTCCAATATTTTCAAAATTTCGTTCAGCACTAGACAAAAGGTAATTATCTATTCAGTATATTCGCTACAGTATTTTATTTAGAGCATGTAAGTGGCATCTGTCAAGTTAGGTTCACTTTTGGTATACCGAATGTAATTGTAGAATTATCGAAATCATATTGATACCGCCAAATTAAAAGCCACAAAAGCATAAATTTCACCAGAACTTAAAAAACCCCCCAAAAACATGATATAATTTGAATCAAACGTGTGATAAAATCTCGAAGCTTTATTTATCTTTGATGAAAGGTTTTAGTTTAAGATGTATAGCTATGAAGTAAGAAGTGCATTTCGATTTTTCTTGTATACATTTCGGTTTTTCTTGTATTTCGTCATTTCTAATAACTACCACCCCACCAACTAAGTTGACAACGAATGACAATGGAATGAGAGAACATAGTTTCCAGTCAAGTTCGAAGAGAATCTATCCATTAGTAAGAAAGATGCAGTAATTTGAAAATCAGTATCTATTAGACCGATCGATTTGATAATCGATTTTCCCTATCATTGCGATTTTAAAGGTTTGCTCTTAAATTTGTTTTATTTTTTATCGCCATAACAGTCAGCTAGATCTAGTCTTTTAGATTCAAAGCAAATGTGTTACCTTTTATTTTGTATTTATTATATAGTAGTGTCTGTTATATTACCAAGTAAAAAAATCAGCATGATCCAGATTGAACCCAACTCAGACCCCCAGCATACAGGGTTGAAGAACCACCAGACCACAGACACAAATATCTCTCTGATAAGAATCACTTTGGGCAGTTTAATTATATACATCCATGCATAAGCCATATTTGAAATTTGTTCATGAAAAATAATCTATGTTCTTGATATACCCAAGTGTGATATACACTGGAGAATTATTACTGTAACGGCCCTACATTTAGCCAAGGACTAGAACCAGTACATACAGATATAGTTATTGAAATGCTTACACAGATCTCACATCGACAAGGGTAACTACTTGGACATTACATAACCATGCGTAGAAAATGTGCGGATAGATCAGGATTTGAACCTGAGACAAAGCACTTACATGTTTTGAGCTCAACCAACTATTAGCTACCATACTACTTACACATTATAATTTTGGCTGCTTGAGGTATTTGAAGGCATCTGCTGAAGGCTTGAGATCTTACTTGATAAACAGTATGTTTCTCAACGGGCCTAAATAAATAACTGTTGGAATATATGATTCTTGCTGACTGACTGTAATCCTACGGACATATCCTGTCAGTCTTGTTGGTCAAGTACCTAGAGTATTCTTCCACTAACCCAGGTGTTGTAGGTTCATTTCATCCATAGCCATGACATAACATAGTCCTTAAAAATGGAACTGGTTTAGCATTATTGTTTGAGATTCAGGTTAATTACTGATGATGGGTCTTTTAATTACTAGGAAGAATTTTCTATTGCAATGTTTTCATTTTCCCACCTAGAAGCAATTTAGTTACAATTGCATTTGTAGGAAAAATATTAAAAGGTGGATTAACCTATAAGGTAGTCTAGCCATCATTAATTTATAATCATGATCTGTCAAATGCTTAAAGAGACCTCATTTCATATGCAAGCATCCATTAACATGGAGTAATAGGCTCTTTTGCTTTAAGTCTATAAAGGCTTGCATTTATTATAAAATTCCCTCTATCACTTTATAGACTTTGATCACAATTCAATGATGGATGGTATGCAAGTTTATCCCTTAAAAGTTGGGTACCAAATATTTAAATTTGATTCTTGTATTTAGTCTTCTAGATATAAGGAACAGTTAGCAAAGTACTAGGAAATGTATGATAACTCAGGACATTGTATCATGTCACTTCTCTAATGGCCTGATACCACAGAGAAGCAGAGTAATATGGTTTTAACATGCTGACAAAACTCCACTTCAGAAAAATAGCTAGAATTTCCATGACTGAGTTTTCTACAGTCTTTTCATGACAGATCAGCCTTTGACTTGAATGAAATAAAACTATAAAATTTTACTGCTGGTCACATAGTTATAATCATGGGTGATTGATTATGAAATTCTGAAAATTTTGTGTTTATGCTGCCCTTGGCACTTTACTTAGACTACTCTTACAAAACTAGTATAATTAAGTCACTCTACTGTATTCATGTGAGGCTTATGCTGTTGTTGCCATAAGACAGGTTTCAAGTGATAGCAGCACTTTAACCCCCCCCCCCGACAAAAAAAAAACAACAAAAAAAAAAAACAATTATTTAAAATTCATTTTGCACATCAAATGGAATTATATGATAGTTTTAATACCTGTCCAGACTCAATGTGTGTTTCTTCTTTTAAATTCCTCTTCAGATAGGAAACATTGAACTCCATGAAAAGTTACATATACATAAATTACATTTCAAAAAGCATAGCACAGGCCTCTGTCATTTACATTAATTCCAAATTTCATGTAGTTTATTTATTAAGATTTAAATATTGTAACATTTTATTCCCATATTGGAATTCCACATTGAGCATCAAAGATTCAGTTTTCAACAGATATTCTTACACATGTTGTTTTTCTGGTGCAAGTGATTGTTCATTTGGCTGAAAAAATGGAATGGAAGATGTAATTTGCTTAGAAATTGCTTGCATTGTATTGATTTTTTGCCGTAACTAATTCAACAGTTTGACCAAGGGGTTACTTAAAACTCACAAACATAACTAATTCTTTTATAGTTGAACCTGTCATAAATATTTCAAAGTGATCATCAAAGATCATCAATGTTCACTAAGTATTTCCAGTGGCCTTAACGGAACTGATTATGTAGCCTTTGTAAAGGTAAACCATGCAGCCAGTGTTAAGATTTCATGGGGGGTGAATGAATTTGTCTAAGTCCGAAATAAATTTATACTCATGTTTATTTTCTACTAAATGTTTCAATCTCAATCATTCCACTAACACTAAAATCATTGATATATTTCTCTCGCTCTCTTCTCTCCTCTCTCCTCTCTTTTGTCATCCTCCCCTTAAATATGCTACACTAAACAGCTAACATGGCACCGGCGCTACTAGCTACCAAAGCTAACAAAGCTAACAGGGCTAACAAAGCTAACATGGGCTAACAAAGCTAACATGTAGCTAACGTTAGCTCTACCAAAGCTAACAAAGCTAACATGGGCTAACAAAGCTAACATGGGCTAACAAAGCTAACATGGGCTAACGTTAGCCCTGACAGAGCCAACATGCTCACTTGAGCTAACGTTAGCTCTACCAAAGCTAACAAAGCTAACATGGGCTAACAAAGCTAACATGGGCTAACGTTAGCCCTGACAGAGCTAACATGCTCACTTGAGCTAACGTTAGCTCTACCAAAGCTAACATGGGCTAACAAAGCTAACATGGGCTAACGTTAGTCCTGACAGAGCCAACATGCTCTCCTGAGCTAATGTTAGCCCTATCAAGCCAACACGCTCTCCTGGGCTAACGTCAGCCCTATCAAAGCTACCATAGCCCAAATCCACTTAAGCCAGCTTCAATGAAAAAGCATAGATTACAGCTTTATTAACTATAATATTCATTTCTATACCCATGTTAAACCTTTATATAAATTTCCCCATTAAACATAAAAGAAATAAATTCAAAAACATATCATTTACCTTAAACATGCAGAATAACATGCATTAACTATCCAATGCTTTAAGATTGTATCATTAATATTTCATAATGCACAGAATCAAAATGTTCATTCTGTTAAACACTACATTACATAACTGTGTCAGAGAGTGTCCTTCACATGTCTTCAGAAACACATACACAGTACACTTTCACACCATGTCCTATAAATGTGCCTTTCCAATTTAGTTAACTTAACACAAAAATGACTTCAAATAAGGCACTGTAAAAACATTATTTGGTAGCCGTCTTCTACCATAAGGTAAGTCCTGGGTGCTTTATTATTAAAGAAATGCACCATATGATTATGTTATTTGCCATATAATAGGCAAAGTCCTGGCGCCATTTACTTATTTTATACCCTAACATTTTTAATCATAAATTGAATATATATAAACTTGGCGCAATGATATTCCTGAAAAATAATTTTAAATCCATATGAATTTACACAATTCACGGTTTTAAATCAAATACAAGGGTGGATACACATTCAAATCCATAGGAATTTACACTATTATGATCCAAGACGAATACGCATAATCCATTGAGAATTTTACACATTTAAAAAAATAATAGAACTTAAAATCCATATATGATCATTCTGTTGACTCAGCATTGGTAGTGTCTAGGAGCTGTTTGACCTGGGAATCGAGTCTTCGTAGGCCATCGAAGAAATCGGTGGGCACAGTTTTTCTTTGCGGTGCCTGCTGCTTTAGAAGATTATTTATCTCCGACATCATGGCCGTCGCAACCCTTGATACATGCGCCTTCTGGGAGGCAGTTGCTACCTGGATGGCCTCCTTACACTCTCTCCGAGTTTGGTCCATTTCCGTTTTAATTAAACTGCTAATGCTCTCTAGTTGGTTGCTAATATCATCTTTTAGCATTTCCTCATTATACAGGTTTGGTGCTGGAGAGAGCGGCTCAAGAAACAAGCTACTGTCAATCACCTGGTTAGAAGATTGATACCCATTTGAGCTATTCATGGTATTGTGTCTTTTAATGTGTCTACTCAAAGAAGAACGGTGTTTAAAGTCCTGGTAACACAAATTGCAAGTATGCATCGAAGCTTGAAAAATATGGTAACAATTTACATCCACTAGCTCTGACTTGAAATCAAAGTGTGAGTGTTTTCTGAATGAAAGGACTCTTTACTCTCAACCATTGTCCATTGCCTGATTATGACACGACTGACCAGACAACATTTATTTCCCATTTAATCTGTCTTGAAGGTGTTGGAAAAGCTGGCTCCATTGGTTTCACAGGCTATTGTAGAGATATTATGTATGAAATGATGGGATGGTACCATGGCTTTTGTTTACACTAAGTTTGTACACGTGCCACTAACATCTGCACTGTGTTGTTTTAGTGACCCTGGTACCGGTCAACAGGCTTTCTATGTCTTAAACTATGTCTTGGGGTAAATGTTGATCTGTTAAATTGTTTCTGTTTACAAGAAGAGTTTATTTTTTTAGCATGGATTCTATCCCCTTCAGCTTGTCTGTAAGCTTGTTTGTTTAATTGTCCCATGACAATATTCGGTATGGGTAAAAATCTCTGTTGGCCAGGATCAGCATTTTTACTCTGTACACACCAATCTGGGACTGTACTTCCAGCATACAACTTCAGGCGGTCATGATGTATGATTTTTGTCAGTGATCTTTTCCCAAAACGTATTTCATATAAAAGATCACTGACTTTACGGTGTATTTGGAATGGTCCTTCCCAGATATTTGGATCTATTTTCTTGGATTTTCCTTTCATCTTTCTCTTGTTAAGACATAAAACAAGATCTCCGACTTCATAACTATGCATACTAATCCTTGTGTCATAATCTCTTTTCTGTCTTTTTGCGTTTTTCTTCAAACTTGATCTTGCCAAAGCATAAACATCGCCAAGTTTTTCTTGTAATTCCATTACATAACTTGTGGTTGAAGTAGTATAATTCTTTGAGGGGACGCAACCCATGGATAACTCTACTGGTAGTGTTACTTCCCGACCAAACATCATCATATTTGGAGTAAAGCCAGTTGCTTCATGTACACAGCTTCTATAAGCAGAGGTCACCAAGTTAATATTGTCATCCCAATTTGTCTGGCCTGCATTTATGTAGGTTGTTATCATGTTCTGTAGCACTTGATTATACTTTTCTGCCATTCCATTAGCCATGCCGCGATATCCCGAAGTTTTTGTTTGGTTTATTTCAAGTAGTCTACAAACTTCTTTAAAAAGATGTGACTGGTAGTTAGAGCCCAAATCAGAATGTAAATCTAAGCAAATGCCATAACGTGACAAAAATTCATACACAATTTTAGTAGCAACAGTTGAAGCTGTTTGGTCTGGAATAGCGTAGGCTTCTGCAAATTTCGTAAAGTTATCTATAACTACTAAGCAGTATTTGTTGCCACTGTCAGATTCTGGTAGAGGACCCATAATGTCCGTAGATATACGATCCAATGGAAACCCCACAGTGTATTCCGTGAGCGGCGATTTTGGCATTCTGAAAGGCCTTTTTCTCCTCAAGCACTTTTCGCATGCATGTATATGTAACTTCACACTGTCTTTCATCTTATACCAGTAGAACTTCACTTTAAGTTTAGAATATGTTTTATCGATACCTAAATGTCCTCCGGTATTTGAGTCATGAGCTGAGCGCAACACTTCGTTTATTAATGTTCTTGGCAGTACTAATTGCATCACTTCACTGCCTTCGCGTGTGACATTTCTTTTAAACAAAACACCATCAATTTTAGTCAGTAAATCCCAATGTAACCATAGATTTCGTACGCTAGGCGAAAAACCGGCAACAACATCTCTGTTCGGTCTGTTTTGGCTAGAACTAATCCACTGCAACACGGTACCGATATCTGGGTCTTTAGCCTGTAATATAGCCATGTCCCGAGGCGTTTTATTGACTGTACAAAAATGTTTAAGATGACCAAACAAAGAAGTTTGCATTACACCGTTTGAAAGTGAGCCTTCTAAGTTTGAGTTTATATCCTCATTTTGTGTAAGTTCCTCAACGCAATGTGACTGGTTAGGCTCAGTAGAAGAAGCTTGTGGTTTATGCTGGAAGCGCAGTCGGTTGACATATACAACACCATTACGTCTAAATTTATTCCACAGTAAGCTAGTGTTAC
Organism: Solen grandis; assembly: GCA_021229015.1. Taxonomy (NCBI): domain Eukaryota; kingdom Metazoa; phylum Mollusca; class Bivalvia; order Adapedonta; family Solenidae; genus Solen; species Solen grandis. Next base: position 1,310,769 of record CM037786.1, read on the forward strand.
CCATTTACAACACATATGCAAAAGTTGGAATATCAGGCAAATCCATACAGTGAATTGACGGGTCTTCTGTATTCCAATTCTATGCACGCCTATTTTCTTGACAGAAGGTTGGGATATACCTTTGCTGAATAAAGGTACAACATCATCAAATTGAGCGAAGTCTGACCATGAATTGTGCTTCTTTACACATGCATCACAACCATTACATGGTAACTCTTGGAGCACTGTTCTACCATCATAACATTGACATTCCTTGGGATCACACGGTATTCTTGATAATCCGTCTGCATTGGAGTGTTTCTTCCCACTGCGATGCATGATCTTGAAGTCAAATTGAGACAGAACTTCTAGCCATCTTGCCATTTGATCTGTTGGTGATTTAAAAGACATAATCCACCTTAGACTAGAGCAATCTGTCCTCAACACAAATTCTTTTCCCAGGAGATGGTGCCTAAATTGTGTCACAAAAGTCACTACAGCCAAAAGTTCCCTTCGTGTTGCACAATATCGACGTTGAGTACTGTCAAGTGATTTGCTTGCAAATGATATTGGTTTCTCGACGAACTCCTTGGCTGTGTCTGACCGTTGTAGTTGACTTAAGCACCCACCTATAGCAACATTGGAAGCATCTGTGTCCAATATGAAAACACCTTCCTCCTGAGGATAAGACAAAACTTCGTTTCCCGAAAGCGCTGACTTTAAATCCATAAATGATTGTTCTTGCTCTAAACCCCAATTAAACGCTTGACCGGCCCCCATTAAGCGATTAAGTGCGGCAGCCCTTTTACTGAAATCCCGAATGAATCTTCTATAATAAGAGCAAAATCCCAAAAACGATCTGAGCTCAGTCAACGATTTAGGTACAGGCCATTCTTTCACTGTCTGGACCTTTTCGGTTGTAGGTCGTATCCCCTTTGCATCAACTGTATGCCCCAAAATATTCACTGTCTGTTGAAACAAGTGGCATTTGCTAGGTTTCAACTTTAAATTTGCACTTTTAAGTCTGGAAAACACCTCATCTAGTCTTGATAATGCTTCATCGAATGTTGTACCAAATGAACAGAGATCGTCCATATATATTATCATAGATTTCCACTGAAGTCCTTTAAAAATCAATTCCATACAATGTTGAAATGTAGCTGGGCTGTTACTAAGTCCTTGAGGCATGGTAACATATTGATAGAAAGATCCAAGTGAAGTCACAAAAGCAGTTTTTTCCCGATCATTTATATTCATTTCAATCTGGTAAAACCCTGAAGTAAGATCCAAACATGAAAAATACTTGTTGCCGCCTAAGCTCTCTAAACAATCATCGATGCGAGGCAGGGGGTGGGCATTTTTCTTGGTTACTTCATTCAAGCGGCGGTAGTCAACACAGACCCTGATTTCGTTGTTTCTTTTACGGACAAAACAAAGAGGGCTAGACCAAGGACTTGTACTTTCTTCAATTATTCCCATCTCAAACTGCTCTCCTATTATTTTGTCTTCGCAATTTGCAAAAGCACGTGGAACTCTACGAGGAGGAAGTTTAACAGGTCTTGCGCCTTGCTTCACCTCAATATTGTGCTTTACAATGTTTGTTCTTCCCAAATCATTTGAGGACTTAGAAAATATATCCCTGTACTTGTGCAACAGTTCCTTTAGCCTTTGTATTTGGTCACTATTGAGGTTAATACAGGACCTATCATATAAATCTTTCAAATCTGTGCACCACGATGATGTGTCAATATCCTTCTGCAGTAAATGCTCAGAATCTGTATTCTCTGTAAATTCCACCTTATCTTGTAATAAATCAGTTGAATCAATCTCATGCAGATATCCTAAGGTTGACCCCTTGCTGAGTTTTACTGACCTGCTGGAGGTATTTACGAGCCTAACGGGTATCTTCCCATTGCCAAGGGTCCAGGGGATATGAGCACATTCCCAATCATTACGTGATTAGATGGTTTTTCATCTTCTACAGGGCAGATCATTGCTAATGGGGTTTTAATTGACTGAAGATTTATTGCTTGACCTGGGATAACACATTCTGTATTCCCAGGTATAGTGATTCTTGAGTTTGTGGTAATTCTGACTGCTCTTAAAGGAACTCTCTCAATTATGGTGGATATTTTCTTGTTGTTGAGACGTAATCCATTTCTAGCACTTAGTTGGTAATCATTAATATGTAGAAAATCCATACCAATAAGTCCATCTTCTCGAATTGGTGCAATAAATACTTGAAATTGAAATAATTGTCCAGATGCTTTAAACTCAAATGTACACTTCCCATCCACATGTAAATATCCGTCATTGGCAACCTCAAGACACACATCATGAGATATTGCTTCCAATTTAGGCCTCAGATCTGATGGTATTTTATTATATAATGATGTTGAAATAATTGTTGCACAAGCACCTGTGTCCAGCACGAAATTAGCTTTTATCTTCTCAAAACACATGACAGGAATAATAACCGACATCCCATCATGAGAAACACTTCTACATTTTATTGTCAGTTTGTTCCTTCTATTTACATTGTTTTTCTCGATCAACACTGGGCCGTTAGCATTGATCTCTACTGGTTTTCCGAAACATCCTTTCTGGCAGTGCACTCGTAAGCATAGTGACCTTTGTTTTGACACGCATAACAGGTAATATCCTTCTTGTCAACCTTTTTACGCGATACTTTAAATCCATCACCATTCCCAACTTTTTCTATTTTCTGTGCAAGAATATCAATTTTCTTTCCAATGTCAGATTTTAAATCTTTGGTGAATTCTTGGAGACGTCTTTCCGTCACATACGCATCCATAGACAGGGCACCAATATTTCTAATTCTTGGTCCACGCACATCATTGCGAATGCTGTTATAATTTTCAAGCAGATTCCTTGCCTCATTTACAGTTTTTGGATCTTGCATTCCAATAGATACAGCTGCTTGAGAATCATTTAATCCTTTTAAGAAGTACCGAACACCAATAGTCTCACGTGTAGAATTGTCAGCTGATGGAAAGCTTTTGACGATAAGTCCTTTCAATGATGCCACATATTCGGCCAAAGTTTCCTTTTCGAACTTTCTGTTCTCCAACTCAGCTAGATATGATGACAGAGATCGCCTTTCTTTGAAACGGTTTTCGATAGCATCCCTTAGACTAACATAACTTTTTAATATGTCTTCAGGTAGTTGCCCAAATACGTATTCTGCTGCATCCCCATGGAGACTGCTTTTAAGTCGAAACAAACGCTCACTAGCATCCCACTTGCATGATTCAGCCATGGACTCAAAATGATGTATAAATCCATCCCAAGAATGTTTTCCATCAAAAAGGGTTTGTCTTGGTAGGGGACTTCATAACGCAAATTAGCCTGCCTGCTGTGTCGATTATTCCATTGGTGGTCATTTACCTCTTCGTGAATTCGAACAGCGTTGAGTCGTTCATGATGAGATCTTAAAAGTTCTTCTCTCTCAAGTACAGATGTTTCCTCATTTTGTCGAAGCCTGTTTTCCAAAACTTTTCTTACGTTTTCTGATTCTCTGAGTTTCTGTTTAAGACTCTCAACTTCGCCTAAAACTCCGTTTTCATTTGTGTCAAGATTTTGAGTGTCTTTATCTTGAACTCTTGTTTGTTGTTTTGGTCCCATTTTGACTATTGTTGATATGTCTTCAAAATTTCAAATTTCTTTAATAATCCGTTTTAACACAATTTAATCCGTTTTTGGCACAATATAATCCGTTTTTAAAAAAATGAACTTGACAATGCACGTGTTAAAGTCCTTATCCCACCGCTGCCACCAGTGTTAAGATTTCATGGGGGGTGAATGAATTTGTCTAAGTCCGAAATAAATTTATACTCATGTTTATTTTCTACTAAATGTTTCAATCTCAATCATTCCACTAACACTAAAATCATTGATATATTTCTCTCGCTCTCTTCTCTCCTCTCTCCTCTCTTTTGTCATCTCTCCCCCTTTAAATATGCTAACGTTAGCTCTATACAAAGCTAACATGGGCTACCATTAGCCCTGACAGAGCCAACATGCTCACTTGAGCTAACGTTAGCTCTACCAAAGCTAACAAAGCTAACAAGGGCTAACAAAGCTAAGGGTAACAAAGCTAACATGGGCTAACAAAGCTAACATGGGCTAACAAAGCTAACATGGGCTAACGTTAGCCCTGACAGAGCCAACATGCTCACTTGAGCTAACGTTAGCTCTACCAAAGCTAACAAAGCTAACATGGGCTAACAAAGCTAACATGGGCTAACGTTAGCCCTGACAGAGCAACATGCTCACTTGAGCTAACGTTAGCTCTACCAAAGCACAACAAAGCTAACATGGGCTAACGAGCTAATGTTAGCCCTATCAAGCCAACACGCTCTCCTGGGCTAACGTCAGCCCTATCAAAGCTACCATAGCCCAAATCCACTTAAGCCAGCTTCAATGAAAAAGCATAGATTACAGCTTTATTAAATATAATATTCATTTCTATACCCATGTTAAACCTTTATATAAATCTTGAACACCAGATTATAAAAAATTTGATATTTTTATATATTCAACTTTTTCATGCATTTTTTTAAACGTTTTATTTGGATATGGAAATATATTTTAACACATATTAGTATCAATATACGGTATTTACTAGTATGTACACTATTGCGAAACATTTTTCAGAAGTCGTTCCATTATGTGACTGGATGGCTTTTTACATATCATTTGTGCCACAGCTGATTTTTAATTAGGTTTAAATAAATTGTCAGTTGAGTGACATTTTGTTGTCGCCTGTTAGATGTACCAGACTTACATGGCATTTGATGAATACTGGCAATGATTAAGAATTAATTTGAAGTTTTGACAAACACTTCCAACAAAGTGGTATTGAAATGTTATTGTGCACCTTCCTCTGGTATTATATTTTTCTTTATATAAATGTATGCAAAACATGTTTACACATACCTTAATTTAAATGAGTGAATTACGTTTACATAATATTATATTTACTGACTGCATTGTTTTGTAAAAAGAATATATATTCAAGATAAAGGTTTTCATAAAATGTGAACATTGTTGTTTCTTATTTCCCTGAATTTAATCAGATAGTTTGATCTTGGACTCCAAATTCAATGACCTAGACCCAGAAACCCTGATTACAACAATCACATTGATCCCTGTACAGCCATCATAATTTGCACGTAATTAGTACAATATTTTAATATATACACATTTCGTACTGTGCTAACGTACCCGACTGTGTCTCGGAAAGCTAAAGCTACCCTGTTTGGGGCAAGGATTTTTCATGACCTTCCTTTAATCCTAGGCGCAAAGTGCAGGTCCAAATCACGAACTGCCGTGGGGGTTTAGTATGTATAACCTTCAAAAACTGATGTAAAATAAATAAGTGCAAACTAATAATTACCACTTATAAATAAAATGTATAGGAGATAAGTACTTAAGCATATATAACAATATTAGTTGTCTACTTATCAAATACACTTTGATTCATTTTTCATTTCTGGCAAAATGAAAAGTTAAACTGATTGCCAAGTGTTTTGTCGCTCTGATGAAGAAGAAGTTTGTTCTTAAAGACAACCAACATGTTTACTTTAAAATCGTGATGGACTATACTCATTGTCATTTATTTGTATTCATTTTATTGTCATGATCATTAGTGTATTAATAGTGTATACCATGGTCTGTATAAACAGAGACCCTGTGTATACTAGGCAAAATTATACGAAACTTGGCTGTGGTGATCTAGCTCAAAATCCACCAGCAATACTTAGCGCTAAGTAATACTTAAATTCTTAAACTAGGTAGACACACATTCCACCGTTTCTATTTTTTTTAAAATATTCAAGTACACGACTAAGTTTAAATGAATTATTACCTTAATAACAATATTTTTTTGTATCAATTAATTTGCTTATTTATTAGGGTAACGAGGATTATGAAATTTGCACTTAAGTATTTAAATATTACTTAGCGCTGAGAATTGTTGGTGGAATTCGACCTTGATTTTTTATGTCGATCAGCAAATGATACCTTACAATTTATATGATTTTTTAAGTTCCTGGATTGGACCATTAGTGTGTATCATGATGCCTTTAATATCAATCTTAATCGACACAGGGCCGTATTGGCCCTCTTTTTGCAGCAAGACCTTTATAATAATAGATGGAGGACCACACGTCTTATTCTACAGCCGTGAAAATTTGGTCACGTCTTCCTGTTTCATTCTTTTATCTATCTCCTTGTAAAAGTAATCAGAAATGCATTACTGTCCTTTAAGGTACCACTCTATGTAATAGAACATATTAAGTGAAATCTTAATGATTACGAAGGAGCGGAGCGAGCGATTTAGATTTCACTTTATGATCTAACTTACTTAGGATATAACCTACATTTTGATTGGACGACATGCGCGTCATGTGACATTCTTTATGGGTATTGCATGTATCAGTGATTTGAATTCAATATCATATTATCGCGTATTAATAACATGGAAGACAATATCTGTATTTCTTATTCAAATATGATTTCGATAACAGCTCCCTAAGTCAGCTAATGGACATTTCAACACAAGACAAAGTACAGTTGAATTTGCCGTAAAACTATAACTAAAGTAATACTTGTGAAAGATGATGAAAAACATGAACTGATCATTTTAGAGAGAGAGAGAGATTGCGTATGTTTAATTGCATGTTTCAGGACTTCTATTGTAAAAGGAGTCAAAACTTACTTTTATTATTCTTATCGTAGGAATATCAAATATTTGCAACTGGAAATCGTGTAGTTAAATATATGTTTCGTTTTTATGCCCCCGCATCGATAGATCGGGGGCATGTTGTTGTTCGTATGTCTGCCTGTCAATTTCTTGGTCACAAATCTTTGACATTTGACCACCTAGAGGTCACCGGGTCAAAGGTCAAGGTCACCGTGACCCGATAAAGCAAATATTAACCTTGGCCATAAATTAAAAGTGCTTCCATCCAAAGCCTTCCAACTTCACATGTGTATGCCCTTGGGTTAAGTGGTCAAAGGGCAAGGTCACCATGACCCAAAACAGCAAATATTAAGTTTTGCCATACAATGAAAGTTCTTCTATCCAAAGCCTTCTAACTTCACATGTGGACCGCGCGACCCCGTGACCTCGAAGTCGGTCTGGCGGGCAGGGCTCATGAAGGTGCATACACATGTGAAGTTCTAATGCTTTGGATGGAAGCACGTTTATTTTATAAACTTCAAATGACATTGACCCCAAGTTCTAAGCCCCCACGGAAGCATTGCTTTCAGTTGTACGAAGCGCTTTTTTTTTCTTTTTTGCTTTTTATTTCCCCCATTTACACACATGGAATACGTTTCCAAATATGGTGTTGTGTACTACTGCCAAAGCTAAACAGTTTTAAAATGTGAAAAAATACTTGGAATGTAAATGACTTAAAGAATGCTACGTCATCAGTCATCAATTTATATACTCGCGATTAGTTAATGGAGACATACGGAAGGTATATAGAAAACATCCGAAAATTGACGACATGCAAATCATGTAATTTTATAAACAATTGAATAATCTTTAAAGTCAAAGATTCCTTCTTATTTGCATTATATATATATATATATATATATATATATATATATATATATATATATATGATCTAAATATTAAATAAATGATAACACACGAATTAACAGCTACATATTAGCTTACATATAAGAATTAATATTTATGCGCAAAAAAGTTTGAAATTGCACATGGATTTTATAAAGAGAAGGATGAATATGCAAGAAATTATGTTTAACTTTTATCTTATCGGATCTAATGCCTTCAAAAAAAAATAAAAATTAAACAAGACTATTTTATGCAGCTTAGCAAAATAATATATATATTTGTCGGGATCTTTGCTTTCCGACTAGTTATTCATCGAGGGTGACAGGCGATGTGAACCTGTTACCTAACGATGTGAACCTACCTTCGTGATCATATTGACCCTATATTAATTGCATTATATATGATTATAAGTTATATATATATATATATATATACCTGTTAGATTATTATCAGGATTCAATTCAGTACGATACTTCAACGAAACATTTCTTCTTATGTGGCAGCGTACTGAATTCTATACATGTAATTCGTGGGATTTAAAAGCTAGATATTTTCCCTGAAATACAAACATCTTACCTTATATGTCGATGTTTTGACGAGAAATATTTTAAACAGAAATTTCCACTGCGACTAGAAATGTCGAGAGCTGATAACGATGTTCTGTTACTAACATAAGATACCCTTGTCAGGAAAAGAAAGTCCCTTGGTTGTTATGTCTAAAACGAATAAATTTAATATATTTGTTGGTCATATGTCAACAATTTCATTTGTGTAATAATTATAATGACATATAATAAAATGATCCCCATAGCTATTATATAATATGTCAGTATCTGTCATTAAAATCCAGGAATAAACCCTCTCTCTTTTGTTTGGGTTAAAAAATCATTAATTTGTAGCTTTCAAAAAATTTCAAATGTTTTTTTTTTTTTTTTTACGTTTAATGATAACTGAAAGTATTAAGACTATTTGATATTTTATCAAACGTATCTTTTCCTTTTTATTCCAGATAATTATTCATTGAAGACACAGTAATTATATTTAAAACAATATCGATTACTGCAAAATCATTGATTTTCGTTGACAGTAAAATTTCTTGATCTTGTAACAAAGTTTAATTTTGTTGTACATAATAATCTTGGACTCACATAATAGAAAATGTAAGGAAAATTAAATTAAGTATTATCTTGTTCTTTACTATTAGTAATGTTTCAATAAACTGGAAGGATTTGCGTATTTAATATGAAAAGAAAGGGGAAATTCACTGATATACGATGAAAATACCAAATTAGAATTTTTACGCACTATCTGCACACATATATCCATTTGGGTCCTTTGTCTTCTAGATTTATTTTAAAAATAAAAGCGCCATACCTGTGTTTGCTATAAATATATATTAACCCTTTACTTCATGAATAGTCATGCACAAATTAATGATCAATGAGTATTAATTTACTGAACTTTAAATAGTATATGAAACGAAGGATCTTTCTTTGCTGTACAAACAGTAAATTCTGAGCTGCAATATTGTATGAGCAAACAGGGGAGACCCTGTACTGGGCGTCATTGATTAAAATCAATAATTGATACATTAACTTTTTCTATATCGCTTAAAGGTGTATGTATGATATGTTTTTTTTTCTTTCAGAAGAGTTTTTAAGTAAACACCTGAAACCTACCTCATTATCGTCAATATGCATGTAAATCATCCTTCTTTACGCTCAACAGATGTTGTTTATTTTTGGTGTGTACTTCATCATTTCGTAACAGTCTTAACGACATATTACTGCCATTATCAATGACACAACGTCTTAAAATTGTGGGAAATGATTTCTGTAAATATTATTAAAATATAAAACTTACACGAAAATATTTTTAGTTCTAATCTTGAAAGCAGAAAGTTTTATTTGTTTGTTGTTGTTGATTTGTGTCATTTTCCCTGATGATTCGATACTCTTTTTAACCTTTACTAAATATTCTATAAAATAAGACACTTCCAGTATAACGATTGATTCAATAATTCGTTATAATGTTATCATACAAATAAAATATTCCCTGTCATACGCTTAATGATGTCCCTCCCATAATTGAGTCTGGGTCTATTAATTGTGTTTGGGTTAAAAATATATACTACTAAAGTTTGCTAGGCACCACATGTCCACAACTATCCTTAACCCAAACCTTTGATTTAATGTAAATAACTCAAAATTTAAAATCTCAATTTTTAATTAGAAAAAAATGCATTCACTGATCAAAAAATCAATTTTGTTTTGTAAAATAAAGAGTTGCATTATAAAATATAGAGTTGCATTTCAAATTTAAAGTGACAGTGTGAATTTGTGACTCATCATTTGTGAATTTTTATTTTGACTCTCTTGGTAAAACCTTTGGGTTGTTAATTTGATGATGTCGCATTTCTTTTGTTTATCGGAATAAATTTAATAATCGAGGATCAGGTTTTCAAGCGATGCCAATAAACCCAATGTTATAAACCTGCTTTAATCTTTAACACGGTCGTCGAAAAGATGAACACATCATTTGTATGAATGGATTGCTAACAATAAGCATATCGATACTCTTACTTTCCGCATTTCTCTTGCAGTATGTTAGCCGGCAGGGACTCGAACCAACACCCATTTCATCGCCGTTTGAATGGCGTACAGCCTATCTATTTCAACTACTGCACTACTAGGCCGACGAAAATTTATCGATATATTGTTACTTGGCGCTGGAAATACTGAACACAACACAAATGTTCTTTCATCATTTAACCGATTAAACACAACGCATTCTCTCGCGAATTAGAGCTAATATAAAGAACATCTGCACCGGGACTTTTTATGAAAACGGGTCAATTCGGAAATATTTGAGAAAATATCCGTTCTTATAGTTTATGTCAAAACATCGGCAATAAAGGATTTCACGCAGAATGTACGCAAAGAATTAATATTAATTATAAAAGATGATACAGTGAATGACAAAGTAATTTATTCGCGAAAGTCATTGTATACATACATCAGCATTTTCTAATTGTGAACGAAGAAGAAATACAATAATTAAATAATAATTTACGTATATAAACTATTTTCGCGTATAAACTACTTCGTCATTCAATAAATCTTACGTATACACAACATTCATTCTCCTCGATGTCTTGATAATGATGATGATGATATTTATGACGATATTAATCATATGTCCTGTGTTTGGCTGAATCTTTCTCCCTCTCTAATTACAAGAGTGACGTCAGTCTAGTATATTCAAGTATGTTTCAATTGTGTATATGTTATACGGTAGGTTGACAATGGACCAAAAAGTTCACCATAACAATGAGTTAAGGGGACAGGTATTTCAACAAGCAATGTTATGTACAAAAATGTAAAAATGTTTGTTAGGGACTGTACTTTTTGAAACCACCAGCATTTATTGACATAAATGGTAACGTTCCCAAATGATAAAGCGAAGCTAAATACAATTTGGACTCAAATTAATAATTTTATATCAAGTAGTTCTAGAAATTGATTGTGATACCATAATTTTTGTAGAAAATAAATACCATTTTAGATACCACTGAACACATTTATTGAATGCTAACATATTAATATATGTATAAATTATTTACATAATGGTGAAATGCATATATATGTCTTCTATTTAGAAATAATGTGATGGATAGTACAATTTTTCAAATTGAATGTTTTCTTTCTTGTTTTAAACATTTACTAAAGACATTGATTTTTATCTAATAAATGATAATAATGAAAACAATATTATATAATAAAGTAAATATTCATGTAATATTCAACAATGGCCAAGGTCATAAGGTAAATATAAGTTGATAGAGTCGTGATTAATTTAAAAAATAATAGCTTCTTGTACATTCCTCTGAATCAAATAGAAGTATGTTCTGTGAAGGATTTGTAATAAGAATAATCTCTATATTAATGCAATATTCAAAATGAGGTATCATAACTTCACACGGGAGATGGGGTGGGGTGCTTTCTTATTCTTGTACTTAAAGATATGTACATGTATATAAAATTGGTCAAGGTAAAATCATTTTTCTATAGTTTGTACGAAAACCTTTTATTTAATGTAAATATCTCAAAATTTAAAATCTCAATTTTTAATTAGAAAAAAAAATGCATTCACTGATCAAAAAATCAATTTTGTTTGTAAAATAAAGAGTTGCATTATAAAATATATAGTTGCATTTCAAATTTAACGCGACATAGTGAGTTTGTGACTCATCATTTGTGAATTTTTATTTTGACTCTCTTGGTCTTATCAATCGAATGGCCTTATTGTATTAAAAAAATCAAAGCACTGAGAGAACTGGGTTGTTAATTTGATGATGTCGCATTTCTTTTGTTTATCGGAATAAATTTAATAATCGAGGATCAGGTTTTCAAGCGATGCCAATAAACCCAATGTTATAAACCTGCTTTAATCTTGTATGGATTGCTAGCAATAAGCATATCGATACTCTTACTCTCCGCATTTCTCTTGCCTACAGTATGTTAGCCGGCTGGGACTCGAACCAACACCCATTTCATCGCCGTTTGAATGGCGTACAGCCTATCTATTTTACCCACTGCACTACTAGGCCGACGAAAATTTATCGATATATTGTTACCTGTCGCTGGAAATTCCAGCCAGTCATGGTTCAAAATATCTCCGAATGAGTTGCGATTTTTTTCGTTTGTTCCTTTTTTTTTCATTACAGTTTATTACACATTATCTCCAGCATCTATTATCAACACATTTTAACGCAATCCATAACGCAATCGTTATAATCATCACCATTTAGTGATAAGGGAGAAACCATTCTCCGCGTAGTAAAAGGGGGATTATGAGATAACACTGAGACGTTTTGTTAAACGTCCAGCTCTACTTTTAAAGGTTAATGTTTTAAAAAGAGTTGAATTTCGTTGGTGAACGCTGGTGAACGTTATGTTCGCTGGAAATTTTGAACATGCAAAAACTTTGTCGACGTTTGGAAATAAATTAAAGTGTAAGTTCTGCTTCGTTTGTATACGAATGCTATGCATATATTAGGTTGTACAAAGGTTGCCTTAGTTGAACTCCGTTGCCAAACGTCGATTTAAGTGAAGAATAATTTTCTTTGTGAGGGTGTAGTCTTGGCGATTCTGTTTCTTCTCCGACTGACGCTGACCTCAACTTACCTACGCCGAGAATTCGTTCGTTTAGGTTGAACAAGGTCGAAGACTGCTGCAAAAGCTAACAGAAAGTACAAAAAAAAAGTAATAGGAAATTTATCTTCTCTCAACCTCCTAATCAACTTTGATTTATGTCTCATGTTACCCGCTTCAAATATATTGGCCTTAAATTGACCTTGAAACTGGATTATATATACTGCACGTATATAATTGTGTAAGTGAAGTAGTGCCATCTGGTTTTATGCTGTTCGCTGCTCCTCAGTGGTCTTATTTCAAGTCTGGAAATGAAGACTTTATAATTATAATTATTTTTA
>CM037786.1:1323953-1335476 GCA_021229015.1 Solen grandis
TTTACTTTTTTTTGTCAACGAAATTTTTATTTACACATCATTTGAACTTATTGGAAGACCAATTTTCTATTCGTTTTTTTACCCAATTAAATTACCTTTTGAAAAACGCTTCATTTTTTTTTGATTTCCGTTTTAGCCGACTCTACCGAAGCAGCATCTGTATCTTTTTGGGTTTTCCCAAAGGTTCACAATCCCTTCCCTTCCAAGTCTATATCCAAGTCTATATCCCCATCAGCCGTTTTTTTTTTACAAAATGAGATCAATATAAAAACAGCCTCAAAACTAACTACTGGACCCCATATCCACCTATTATACTCATGGTATTTTATGATCTGCTTTTTTTCCTGAAATGGTAAATCAAGTTCAATGAGTACAACCAAACCTTGCATCTTTCATGTAATAAACGCTGTAACATATTAAGTTCAATTAGTAATGCAACCACTCAGGAAGCATTGTTTGGTCTATGAATAATCAACTGAAAGTTAATAAATCGCCTTTATTAACTTCTATCAGCGGGTTGAAAGTCCATTCAGCGGAATAAGACAGTTTGGGCTTAGCTTTCCCGTTTATATAATAGTAATGCCTACGGATATCTCATGTTTTGATGATTTATCAGGTTCGACTGTAGACAGTGACATGGCGAGCTTCTCCTCTTTTCATCATAACATAACCCACTTTACTATGACTCTTGCCATCCGAGTTTGAACTGAATGACCATTCAAATTCCCCAGCCCCCAAAGTCCATACTCTTCTGCAGTGACAGTTATTATGGGCTTGGGATTTCACCGATTTTTCTGTCAATGTAGGCGATAACATCTCCAAGGATTCTCCATACATTGTTGAATCTGGATTGCACCAGCCTGGCCGAAATGGCATCTGTTTGTTCTTTGATGGGCCCGAAGTTCATGATCCGGCCCCCCTCCAAGTCTACATGGCCATCCTCTGTCTTCTTTAGATACTGAGACAGATCAAGGGGCGAAGCAACGCAAGCGCAGTGTCCGCAGAGGATACTCCATATCCGCCAAATATGCTCATTTATTTCAAGCACGACACTAACTGGCAAACCGTGGATGTCTATGACACAGCACCGCTCATCTTTAAGGGAGAGTGAGAGCTCTGATAGGGTGCCCACATGCAGAGGTATTTAGTTGTTCCAGGTGGACGAATAACAGCTTGTTCAGGCTCAAATACCGGTCTGTCTACTTCTACAGAACCCTCTAACCATCCATCTTTAAAACCTAGAAGATCATACATCACATGGGGATAATAGATTCTTGTGTCGTGCGGCATCTTAATAGAAGCCTTCACCCTTTGTTTACTATATATGATCGACCTCAACCCAATCCGTAGACATCTGCCTCTGTTGTCGATTGCCTGTTGAAGGGAGGTCAGCCCTTTTGTAATATCTTTGTGTGAAACATTATCTTTCAGCTGTATTGCGATGCAGGCTTTTACCTTCAACTCGGGAGCAATCTATAAGACAGGATCGGTATATCCATGAAGGTTGGTAGCTGAAAACTTTACCAAATATATGATGATCACGGTTGCTCACAACGTCTTCTTCGCAAAAATGCCTGATATCTGGACGAACTATAGATTGCCACAAGTCAAAAGGAGGACACAGCTTTAGCTTGGACGAGCACCCCAATGCAGTTTTGGCAGAATCAACTCAACTTTGCGATATGGTGTGCAACGGCCGATGTGGAGTTTCATTTAACAACCACCTGAAAAGGGAGGCGTATTTTGAATGAAATGCAAGTAGCCCCCCCAGATCCTTCCGGGAACTTGGCTAACAACACGTATGATAGGAGAGCTTTCGAACGAATTTTGCAAGAATTTGGGTCAACCCCCAGACAGACTGGTGTCAGAAAGAGTTTCCCAACAGTGCCGCCTTGGCAAGGTTCTAATTGGTGGCATGCGGCTTGGACTGCGAGTGGCTTCAAGTATGATAGTCCAGATAAGTACATGGCCAGGAAGAAAGTCGGAAATTGGGACCACGCACAACGACATTTTGCTCAGAGGTCCCTGGGGACCGCCACTGCAGCTCCTTAGATGTAATTGGCTCCCTTCAAAGAAGGCACATATTGAGTTCATCAAGCAAGATCCCGGCGTTGATGGACCTTGGAGCACGTTTGCACTCGAAAACTCGAAAGGCTTCACTCAAGCCGGCATGGATCGCATTAACGACTCGATCCGGACCTACGTGTGGGCTCTGCTAGGGGCCCAGGCTCAGATCAAGTCTAGTATCGACGGGACTTCGATAGGCTTCGAGGTGATTAAGCAGTTCTTATCCAATGTGGAGGATGCCATTAACTCCCCTGTGGACATACCCACCTCGATAACACGCTACCAGAACGTGCTGCAGTACGCCGG
This sequence comes from Solen grandis, assembly GCA_021229015.1. Lineage (NCBI taxonomy): Eukaryota > Metazoa > Mollusca > Bivalvia > Adapedonta > Solenidae > Solen > Solen grandis. Next base: position 1,326,327 of record CM037786.1, read on the forward strand.
TAGCAAACTCAACATGGTCTTCAGAACGGGCTTATACATGGCCCCAAAAAACATGGCCCGGAGTATTAATTCTGACATCATAGGGTACAACAATTATATCCAGATGGCTACGGCCGACCTCCACGTTAGCATGGTGGATGTAAACCATCAACGCTGCACGTGCCTCAGACTGGTACAGTCAACTCTTGTTACATCGGCATTTGATACAACATCAAATTCAGGGTCCAGCAATAAAAGTCATGTAACGGCTTTCTTTGTTCTTTATTTCTCCCTTTACAACGGCAAATTCAGCTTCCGGTACCGGCAGCAATTTTCGGCAGACGAATCTCCGTTTCAATGTGTAATAACTACTGCGGCAGCCTTACAGACAGCTTTTGATCATTGCCTTTTTTCACCAAAGGCGTTAATCTAGTCCCCTGCTGGTAATTTTAACTACCTGTTTATTGTGTATGCCATTGTTAATTTGCAATTTGACACGGTCTTTACACGGGTGATCACAGCTGAACATTTGTTTAATGTGCCGCATTTCTTAGTGGAGGATTTCATTGTTTGAGAGAGTAAAAAAACGGGAAGCCACCCAGTAGATGTGTGAACAACTTGCCTTTAATTAGACAGATAACCGTTGTTAGGGATTGAAATAGGTGTGGTAGTCAGTTTTTGTTTGTTTTAACACGGATAAAAAACATACTTTTGATCAAACCTATAGCTGCATTGTTTGCAGATGGTATAGATAAGTGAACAAGTAACTGGTGTTGTATGCAACACATAAAGTCCCCTACCGGCTCCACCTTGACTCAATATGGTAATCAATCCCATTTTTTGCCATATTTTCACTATTTCCGTTACCATAGCAACCACAATTTTAGTCGAAGAACAAAAATAAAATGACGTGCATAATCTACACATTGCCATCTAGTCATATACCAAGTTTCATCAAGTTAGCTTGCTTAGTTATCGCGGGATCCCATTTTTGCCATATTTTCACTATTTCCGTTACCATAGCAACCACAATTTTAGTGAAGAACAAAAATAAAATGACGTGCATAATCTACACATTGCCATCTAGTCATATACCAAGTTTCATCAAGTTTGCTTGCTTAGTTATCGCGGGATCCCATTTTTGCCATATTTCACTATTTCCGTTACCATAGCAACAACAATTTTAGTCGAAGAACAAAAATAAAATGACGTGCATAATCTACACATTGCCATCTAGTCATATACCAAGTTTCATCAAGTTAGCTTGCTTAGTTATTAAGTTATCGCGGGATCCAGATTTGAGCGGACAGACGGACGGACGGACAGACGGACGGACGGAGGGCAAACCTATAGTCCCCTCCGGTGTGAACACCGGTAGGGGACTAATGAGGTGATCAGTTTGTTTTGTTTATTACACGGCTTTCAACATGCCTTTGGTTACCAATTTAGTCGAGTTCAATCAACAGGTTGTCAGTTTGTAAGTGTGAAATTCTGTTGAAAAAAAAACATATCTAATTATTAAAAAAAAATGATCTTAACCTACTATTGTGTTTGTTGTTTATTCTGTCTTTTCCCTTTACGATATAAGTATGTTCGTAAAGCTATTATACCTAACCATAAGTTGTATATACATGTAGCGTCTACATATTTACAAAGTAGGGTAAAGCATGAATACATGTATAATTTTACAGGTAAAACAAAGTTTATTTACAAATCACACACACACACTCACACATGATACATGAAATATGTGTAAAATTAATTCAGATGCATCATAAAAAGTTATATTAGCCCTATCATTTATTTTATATAAAATCTCCTTTTACCGAAATCAACATTACGGTTAAGTGGGTGGGATGTGTAAATAGGAAAATAGGATTCGCTAATTACACCGGCAAATTCGATACACCGGCAAAATTGAGATTTACGAACACTGCCGGTGTAACGAGGGTTGACTGTAGCTTCCAAGACGGTAAAATTGCAGGGCCACCAACTTCAGGAGCAAACCTCCGACAGCAAAGAACAGAGCCCAGGTATTTTCTGCAAGCCAACTGACAACAGACAGGAGACAATGCTGCCTATAATGCCGGGGATGGCAGCCGCAGCCTTACCAGCCAGTTTCGTTAGTATGCTGCTTTTTTACCCATTCTCCAACTCGAATTCAGCTGATCTGTGACTTGAGGGCTTCCCGACTGGTTGAAGCCACCTCAAGCTGCGCAGACCGCTCGAGCTCGAGATCTTGGAGCCTTCCCCGAATTCTTCGCTTCATTTCTTCATCATTGGTCTCCCCAAACTTCTTTTTTTCTAGAGCAATATGTTTATCAAGCTAGGAGAGCATTGCCAGGTTGTTCACAAGCTCGCCGCGCTGGGTCTGCATTGCTTTATCTAGGCCTTTAAGCTCATGGTATCGATACATCAGGTCAAATCTATCTAAGTCCGTCATATCCATAGGCGGATCATGGATGGTCTTAAGCAGGGTCTCCTCCGCTTGAGACGTAATGGAGCCTACATTTGAAAGCCATCTGGCATCCGCTTCCTCAAGCGACATAGTCGCAAGCAATGTCGAAGCTTCCGCAAGCTCTCTATCCGCTTGTCTTATACTAGCTACATCTTTGGGGGGCAGCGAACTCTTCCGACTCCAGTCTAAGAAACCGAGGTGATCTCTGATAATGACCCCACCGCCCCTCCGGGCAACAATAGTGGATAATGCCAGGGGATTTCAAGTTTGCTTATTAATAAGATCTAAATCCGGGCGGCTAATTAGGCGAAGCTGCCCATTCTTTTCCACCTTAAACTTAGTGGGGTCCCTTCCTGCGGCGGATCGCCCAAAGTATTATAGTAATAATTCAAGTTCAAGTTTATTATCAATGCATTGATGAGTTATCACAATATATTGCTTTATTTGTCATATTTAAGTCTATTTGTTGCCATAGCAACCAGATTTTTCAACCTAGGAAGAAATAAAAACAAGAGCCCGAGGCTCTAATCTGCTCACCTGAGTAAAGATAAAATGTCCCACCATAAAGTTACAAAAGATAGGTTTAAAAATCAAGGTAACAAGGGTTTTTCTTAATGTTGAAAAATTATCTAAATGTACAAAGCAATTCCTTTTTGTTGATATGTGATGTACATGTTAAGATGAGTAATTGTGCACAGAAATCATTCAGATCTGATAAACAGTTGCTACTATTAGCCTATGTTGAAGAAAGTAACCCCCTGGGCAGGGCCAATTTTGACCCCAGGGCCATTATTTGAACAAACTTGGTAGAGATCATTAGACAATGCTACATGCCAAATATCAAAGCTCCCGGCCATAAGGTTCCAGAGAAGAAGATTTTTCTAAGTTTTCCCTATATAAGCCTATGTAAATAAAGTGACCCCAGGGGCGGGGCCAATTTTGACCCCAGGGCCATGATTTGAACAATCTTGGTAGAGATCCACTAGACAATGCTACATGCCAAATATCTTAGCTCTAGGCCATATGGTTTCGGAGAAGAAGATTTTTCTAAGTTTTCCCTATATAAGCCTATGTAAACAAGAAAGTCAGTAGAACTGACATGCTCCCAGAAGAACGTCATTGTTACAAATAAGACCTTAGTCAATGGGTGGGAGGATGTAGGAACTGGGTCAAGCCGAAGATATGCGCATCTCCTCTTTGTAATAAAGCTTCACATAAAGTTTTGTTAAAATCAAGCTATTAGTTCCTGAGAAATAGCTCGGACAAGAATCATGCAATATGTACTATAGGCCGAAAAGTCAAAGGGCCATTAACTCTGTGAAAAATTGAGGGACAAAGTTACCCCCATGATATGCAAATCTTCTCTTGGTAATAAAGCTTTCCATAAAGTTTCATTGAATTCAAGCCATTATTTTCTGAGAAATAGCCCAGACAAGATTCATGCAATATGTACTATAGGCTGAAAAATCAAGGGGCCATAACTCTGTGAAAAATTGAGGAACCAGGTCACGCTGACGATTTGCGTATCTACTCTTGGTAATTAAGCTTCCCATAAAGTTTCGTTGAATTCAAGCCGTTAGTTCCTGAGAAATAGTCCGGACAAGGAAAGTGTGACGGACGAACGGACGAAGCGGCGAACTATATGCGTCACCTTCAGTGAGCATAATAAAGTGACCCCCGGGGCGGGGCCAATTTTGACCCCAGGGCCATGATTTGAACAATCTTGGTAGAGATCCACTAGACATTGCTTCATGCCAAATATCTTAGCTCTAGGCCATATGGTTTCAGAGAAGAAGATTTTTCTAAGTTTTCCCTATATAAGCCTATGTAATTAAAGTGACCCCCAGGGCAGGGCCAATTTTGATCCCAGGGCCATAATTTGAACAATCTTGGTAGAGGACAATAAGATGATGCTACATACCAAATATCAAAGCTCTGTGCCTTTTGGTTTCAGAGAAGAATATTTTTAAAGATTGCAATTTTTTTGTCTATTTCTAGCTCCTGTGACCTAGTTATTCAACAGACTGGAACCATTTGAACAAACTTGAAAGAGGGTCAAGGGTCATTTGTGTAAAGTTTTATTGAAATCTGCCCAGTAGTTTAGGAGGAGAAGTTGTTTGAATTAAAAAGTTGACGACACACGACGGACGCCGGACCATCACAAAAGCTCACCATGAGCACGTTGTGCTCAGGTGAGCTAAAAAGTCATGCATAATCTCCATACAGCCATCTATCCATATTTCAAGTTTCATAGAAATATCTTCAGTACTTTTTGAGTTATCATTGGATCCAGTTTTTGCGGACGGACGGACTGACAGACAGACAGACGGACGGACACCGGTAGGGGACTAAAAATGGGCTTAGCCCCCTGGTGGCCATGTTTTTTTTACCAATCAAAATAATTTGAACAATCTTGGTTCAGAGTGACTAAAGGAATATCTGTGCCAAAAATCTTTGATATCCAAGCAGTACTTTTAGACAAGAAGAAATTTCAAATTGAACTATATGCATATAAGAAATACAGGTTCTGCCCCATGGCGGCCATGTTTTTTTCAGTGGATCAAAATAATTTGAATAATCTTGGTAGAGAGAGACGTAAGAAACATTTCTGCCAAATAACTTTGAAATCCAGCCAGTACTTTTGGAGAAGAAGATTTTTAAAGGTTATACTATATAAATTTAAGGAAAACGGGCTCCACCCCATGGCAGCTATGTTTTTGAACAGGTGAAAATAATTTGAACAATCTTGGTAGAGAGTGACCTCAGGAACATCTGTGCCAAATAACTTTTAAATACAGCACAAGATGATTTTTAATTTTTTTATTATAATATACAGAAAAGGAAAACGGGCTCTGCTCCCTAGCGGCCATGTTTTTCAACAGATCAAAATGATTTGAACAATCTTGGTACAGAATGACCCATGGAACCTGGTAGAGGTCTACTAGGTCATGTTACACATCAAATAAGTCAACTCCGTACCTTGTGGTTTCTGACAAGAAGATTTTTCTAGCTTTTCTTATATAAGTTTATATATACAAGAGGACCAAGATGGCCCTAAAAAACTCACTTGAATTTGGTTTGTTGTAGAAAGGCTGGAACCATGAGAGGATACCATATAACAAATATCAGAACTGTAGGTCTGTATGTTTCTAAGAGAAGGCATTTTATAGTTATGCATTCTGGTTGGCATGGCAACAAAAATTCTTCATGACCCAACCAAAGGTTTCAGAAGTAAAGACTTTTTTGCTTTCCTTATATAGTTCCATACAAAATCTGGGTGTTGTCCCGGGAGTGTTCTCATGTAAACCCTGATGCACATATTTGTTGACAGTGTTGAGGCACCAGAAGCTGATGCTATGTACCAAATATCAAATATGTATGTCTGTATGTGTCTGAGAAAAGTTATGCTTTCTGGTTGCCATGGCAACCAAAGTTCTTCATGAAATTCTATGAAAATTAGGAATTAGCCTCTGGCTTACATAAGTATCATTTAAATGAAATTTGGTGAAAATCCAGAGTGGTTTCTGAAGAGAAGATTTTTCAAGAATTCCATATATAGGTCTTTACAAAAATCCAGGTGTGGTCCTTAGGCGTGGCCCATTGTGACCCCAGGGACAAAACTTTTGCACTGATGTTGAGACAACATGAGCTGATGCTATGTACCAAATATCAAATCTGTAGGTCTTTATATTTCTGATAAAAAGCATTTAAAATTTTCCCTTCTAGTTGCTGAGGCAACCAGACTTTTACATGGAATTGAGAAAACAAGAGGGCCATGATGGCCCTGGATTGCTCACCTGGTATCATTAGGCTATTAAAATCAAGTGACCCCTGGGGCAGAGCCAATTTTGACCCCAGGGTCATGATTTGAACAAAGTTGGTAAGAATCGACTAGACAATGCTACACACTACCAAACTCTACTTGGTAGAGGTCTATTAGCCCATGTTACATACCAAATATATAAACTCCAGACCTTGAAGATTTTTCTAGTTTTTTTTTTCAATATAAGTCTATGTAATATCAAGTGATCCCTGGAGTGGGGCCAATTTTGACCCCAGGGTCATAATTTGAACAATCTTGGTAGAGAGTCATAAGATCATACTACATATTAAAAATCAAAAGGCTGGGCCTTGTGTTTTCAGAGAAGAAGATTTTTCAAGTTTTTTCTATATTAGCCTATGTAAAATCAGGTGACCCCTTGGTGGGGCCAAATTTGATCCCAGGGCCATGATTTGAACAAACTTGGTTGTGATCTACTAGACAATGCTGCACACCAAATATCTAAACCCCAGGCCTTGTGGTTTCTGAGAAGAAGATTTTGCAAGTTTTTCCTATATTAGCCTATGTGAAATCAAGTGACCCCTGGGGCGGGGCCAATTTTGATCCCAGGGTCATAATTTGTATAATCTTGGTAGAGAGTCATAAGATCATGCTACATACCAAAAATCAAAAGGCTAGGCCTTGTGGTTTCAGAGAAGAAGATTTTTTAAATTTTCATTTTTAAAATCTATTTTTAGCTCCTGTGACCTAATTATGCAATGGACCAGAACCATTTATACAACTTTAGTAAGGCTTCATCCAAGGAACATTCCTGCAAAATATTTTTCAAATTGGCCAAGCCGTTTAGGAGGAGATGTTGTTTGAAGCAATTGTTGACGCCGGCGCACGCACGCACGCACGGGCGCCGGGTGCCGGACAAAAGGCGATCAGAAAAGCTCACCTTGAGCACGTTGTGCTCAGGTGAGCTAAAAATAGGGATTTGCATTAGGCTATCAAAAGTATCATTTTGGTAAAGTTTGATGAAAATCCATTTGGTAGTTTCAGAGGAGAAGATTGTTGAAATTGTTGATGCACAACAACACAAGTTATGTCTTCTGGTTGCCATGGCAACCTAAGTTCTTCATGAAATTCGATAACAAGAGGCCATGATGGCCCTGAATGGCTCACCTGATTATAAATGAGCAAAATATGTTGGATTTTTCATATTGACCTACTTTTTGAACCCACATGGCCCACTTCAGAAATTTTATGGAAACAGACATTCAGGCCAAGTTTCATGAAGATATGGTCAAAAATGTGGCCTCTAGAGTGTTAACAAGATTTTACTAAGATTTGACCTTGTGACCTACTTTTTGACCCTACATGACCCAAATTTGAACTTGTCCAAGATTTTATGGAGAGAAATCCACATAACCCACTTCCGAAATTTTATGGAAACAGACATTCCGACCAAGTTTCAAGAAGATATGGTCAAAAATGTGGCCTCTAGAGTGTTAACAAGATTTTACTAAGATTTGACCTTGTGACCTACTTTTTGACCCCACATGACCCAAATTCGAACTTGTCCAAGATTTTATGGAAAAACATTCTGACCAAGTTTCATAAGATTGGCCAAAATTGGCCTCTAGATGTTAAGACAAACTTTCTGATCAAGTTTCATTAAGATTGGCCTTAAAATATGGCCTCTAGAATGTTAACAAGCCAATTTGTTGATAACGCACGACAGGTCGCACGACGTACGCCGGACGAAGGGTGATCACAAAAGCTCACCTTGAGCTCGTTGTGCTCAGGTTATCTAAAAAATTAGGAATTAGCCTCAGGCTTTTATAAGTATTATTTTAATGAAATTTGGTGAAAATCCATGGAGTGGAAGAGAATATTTTTCAAGAATTCCATATATAGTTCAATACAAAAGTCTGAGTGTGGTCCTTGGGCGTGGCCCATTGTGACCCCAGGGGCAAAAATTTTGCACTGATGTTGAGGCAACATAGGCTGATGCTATGTACCAAATATCAAATCAGTAGGTCTTTATATTTCTCAGAAAAAGCAGTTTAAAGATTTTCCATTCTGGTTGCCATGGCAACCAGATTTTTTCATGGAACAGAAACAAATTTAGAATTTGCATTAGGCTATCATAAGTATCATTTTGCTTAAAATTGATGAAAATCCATTTGGTAGTCTCAGAGGAGAAGATTGTTGAAATTGTCAGGGCTTTTTTCAGGTATCCCATGGGGCCGAATATCGGCCCCATTCCCAATGCTATCTAGGTACATTTTTCCCCAATCAAGAAAAAAAAATTCCCAAAGCCAAGACAGATACATTTTTTTACAAGTATCTCCCAAGTAAATTGGTTTTGTTTACATTAACAATTCTTGTAGGTAAATGCCTGAGGTCAAGGTATAGTATAGTTTAGGTTCTTGATGAAAAAGTTTGATTTTATGATGTATTAAGTGAACAACGTAAGTATTTCAATGGGTCAAATTTCCCTATTTTAATCGATTCAACAATTATTTTTTCCCCTATTTTCCTATTTTGCTGATAAAAAAAAAATCCCAAATTTGACAAGGGCCTTTTTCCCAAAAAAACCTGAAAAAAGCCCTGATTGATAACGCATGACGAACGATGGACGTTACAATCAAAAAAAAAAAAGAGTGACCCCGAAGCATGGCCAATTTTGACCCCGGGGGCCCTGATTTGAACAAACTTGTTGAGGCAAATAAGCCATGTTCTCCCCCAAAATCTAAACTTTGGGGGCCCTTTTGGGTTTTTGATAAATTTTTCAAGTTTCGGGGGGGGAATTTTGACCAGGGCCAATTTTGGGCAAACTAAGTAAGGGCTACTAACCCTGTTACACATCAAATACTAAACTCTAGGCCTTGTGGTTTTCTGACATAAGTTTTTCAGATTTTTCCCAAATTTAAATCTATGTAAA
>CM037786.1:1335576-1385576 GCA_021229015.1 Solen grandis
TCAGCTATGTGTTTTCTAACGGGTCTGGTCATGTATAAGTATATAAGATAAGTGTTATTAACGCTTATTCATTACAAAAAGTGACCGTCACATGTATGGAACCAGAAGTTGATACCAGAGGATCATTATTATATTTATTATTGTTTATATTGTTTATTATTTGGACGTAACCCCATCTGGATATAGAATTATGTAGAGAGTATCGTGTTAGCAAAATCTCAGAACTCCCGACCCACCTCCAATTTTCATCTGCACATGCGTCAACACTTAAGTGCCATTTAATCAGTCACTTATTTAGGCTTGGTAGGGTGAAAATTGAAAAAAAAAAACAACAACAAAAAAACAAACAACAACAACAAGCACATACACTAAAACAATGGGTTAATGGGACAGGCATTTCAACAAGCATTGTAACATGCCAAAATGTTCGTCAGGGTCTGTAGTTTCTGAAAGCACATGCATAAATGATGGCGGACTGAGAAATCCAAGATAGCCGCCATAATGGAGATAAATTCTAATTTCAATGTTTCAAAATGCAAGCAAAGTAGTAAGCAGTGTTTTAGGGCCGAATAAACCGGCGATCATTTCGCTAACTGTCGCATTACCCTTCATTGTTTTCATAAACCTTTAAGTATGTTTGCTACAGTTCACCATTACATTGTTTCGGATATGTTAAGTGTAACGTATTTCGGTTACTTGTTTAACAGTTTCTTATATATTCTTACTGCTATTAATATAATAACTATTATCATTACTATGATTTTTATTATTAGTGGCATACAAAATTATCTTTCCCTTCCGGTTTAAAAATGTATATATGTAATTTATTTGTAAATATCCCCTTACTGTATACTAGATATACTTGGGTGAAATAAAGTTCTGTTCTGTTCTGTTCCTATCACAATGTCAGTACTGCCTCAAGGGTTGTTGTGCCATCAAATGGCGTCTTCATCACTCTGTGTTATTAAAGGGCATCTTCATCACTAATCATTGGATCAAATCGTTAAAACAAGTTGCGGATGACGAAAATAAATGATATAACACATTTTAAACTTTGTTTTCATTTTTTAGCGTTGGAAAGTCACCATAGAAACAGTTCATAAGATCCAAAGTTAACTCGATGACTTATACATTTCTTTTCATTGTTTTGACAAAGCAACCTTTTCAAGAAAAATGAAAAAAAAAAAACAACTTACTGAAGCATTTTCTGTAATGAATCCTTTCCTTAAAATATTCAAGAGTTAAATCTTATATTTCTGTAAAAAAATAAGTTTATGGGGATATTGAACCATTTAAATAGATAAAATGAACTATCAATATTTATGTATTAGATGTATTAGAATGTCGGTCTTCTATTTGTATAATTTAGATTCCTTTTCACTTATGACGAGAAATGTATAGATTAGCTTTTTTTTTTTTTTTTAAAAAAAAGATAACCATGGTAACACCAGCGTAGTTATAGAACCAGCACGGTTATCTTTTTTCTTCGATTTTAATATACAGTATATTCTTTTGCATAAAATTCTAATGAAGAGAAAAAAACAAACTTATTTATGTTTTTCCACCATCGAAAAGGACAGAACTGATGTCACCCAAATTGGACATGAAGAAAGATGATAAAAATCATTGCAACTTTACGCTTTTGATATCTATTTATAACATATTTCTTTTAAGAAGTATAAACCGCTATGATTGTACATGTAACTATACATAACATTTTATCTTTTTGTATTATAAATATAAACAGGTACCTTCCTGTTTCTTTGTTGTTGTTTTCTTTATGGAATCGTGTTAACAAATAAAATAACTATAATGGTACACATTAGTCCCGGTGGCCATGCAGTTAAAACGTCCGTCCCGGAATCGGGAGGTCGTGGGTTCTACCAAAGTCGTAAAAATGGTACTGGTATACATTACTTTTTGCTCATCATATAAGACTTGGTATCATGCAACATATCTATGGCATTATTGCACACGGCTCACCACCAGGCATACTGTATTTAGTTAGTGGGTTGTCTATCTGATCTGATGGTTTGAATCCTTTCGGTTGCAATTACGGCATTTTTCGAAATAAAACACAATCATATTTTGGCTATCATTGAGGGAGGATGATTGAATTCAGAAATAAAGGGATAATACGCAAAAACAATTCAGAAATGCATTCAGTGCTGGAGTTGAAGAAAAAATGTAGAAAATCGGAATTGATCCTTTCGTATCCTATACTATCATTATCCTGATTATAGATTAATTTTTATTAACTTCTTTAAAACATCCTTTTGAACATAGAACATGCAGTATCAATTTTGATTATTTACTGACATTTATAAGTCCATGTCAGTATGATAAATATCTTTATAAAATGGGAGTAGCGCAAACCATTAATGGTATCGAGATTTTTCATATTCTCAAATGAGGCTTGAAGTGCAACATACGAGTATATCATTTGGATCAACAAACTTGCCATCTACAATTGTATTAAAAGTCTATACAAAGTAAGTTGATATTTCTCGTAATGTATACATGGGTGAAAATAAATTCTATTTGCGAAACACTCTTAAAATGAAAGAAGAAAACATACTGCGGGTCATATCACGTGATGATTGGTTTGTCATATATGGAGATGCCATATGTTTATAATTCGCTGATAGCATATAGTGAAACTACCCTGATTATATCGTCTTGCAGTCATTATAGACTTCTTCGGTCTACAGAGCACATCAAGCTCAAGGTGAGCTAATCTGATCACCCTGTGTCCCGCCTTCCGTCGGCAACAAATTGCTTTTCAAGACGTATTCTCTGAAAACACTTGTAGCATGCCCTTTACCCTCTGTAGATGTTTTTTACCCCCCTCCCGCCCCTCAATTGGTCATGTTCCCCCAAAATTGTCGGAAATCTCTATATGAAAGGGTACAAAGTTGAGGAAAACCAGCAACTGTACCCCAGTAACAAAACTCAGTGGGCACCCGGACTTGGTAGAAATTGATGGAATTTGCAAAACTATCCTTTACAAAAGTTGCTGACTCTTCACAAATTTGCTATAATGAACTTGCTCCATACAGAACTATGGTTGCCTTGGCAAAAAACAAAATCTGATTTTGAAAACTTTAAAAATCCTTTTTTTCTGAAACCAAGGGTTTCATCTGTTACATATTGTCACCTCATGGCTATCTACACTCATAGCTAAAATGAAGCTGTCCCTTAAATAATGAGGTCCCCTGTGGGTCTGCTATAGTTTCCTTTAATACTCTAATTTCAATCGGCAAAAATGTTTCCTCATAGCCTTCTACCATAATTGCTTACTTTAAGTTTATCCCTTGAAAAAATGGAGCACCAGTGGGCTGGCTAGTTTCCTAATGTACTGTTTATAGAAAAGAATTCTTCTTTGAAACCGATGGTCAGATTTTAATTTCATTTTGCACGAAAGAATACCTCATTCTCTACCATATTTGCTTAAAGAAATTTGATTTCTTGCAAAATGATGTCAAAATTAAGGCAGCTAGTTTCTGTATGTACTCTACATACATGTAGATAACTTCAAAATTGATGTCCTCCTGAAGCCACTATTTAGAATTAAATTTTGTTTTGTACTAATGATAATCTCATGGCCCTTTATTGCAATTCCTTAAAATTATAATGCGCCCAGGGCCATCTCAAATAAATACGGCAAACTAGATGTTTACATCATTTCAAGCAAGTATTAAATTGCTTAAGGATGTATTGTTAAGTTTGTAGTTGCGGTCAAAATCGATATGACGTGAGAGAAGTAAAATAAATGGGAATATTATGTTGCAGTAGCTTTCCTTGGCTTTGTATTTTGCTCCGAGCAGCGTGGGAAGAAAGATATCTCGCTGCGAGAAGAAAAATACGAAGCCACGGAAAGCTACTGCAACATAATTTTCCTTTTATTATATACCTTTACATTTTCAAAACAGAAGAAGTCAGTTTTTAGGGTTTTGATGGCTTTATTACTTTTTTCTTCTTCTTCTTCTTCAAAAAAAAAAAAAAAAAAAAAAGAAAAAAAAAGTCATCAATGGCGGATGAATTTTACTATGGAATTTAAGCCACGCCCCCACCTCTTCTCATGTGTTTAAGAAAAATGGCGGCCAACACGCTAACTGTAATGCTAAGTGGATTTTAACAAAATGAAAAACACTAACATGTGAACACTGAATTTAAATCTGACATTTTCAATGAAATTTTGAAGAAAGAGATAGTCAGCGTTTTAGACCTATCCTGAAATGTAAACAATTGCTGCAGCCGACAACAATGAAATAACGGTGAATCTCGAAAACGTGTCTGTTATTTGTGATAAGTTTGTAAAGAAATTTAAAGAAAAAAAAAATAAAAACAATGTTTCTTTGATAATAATTAAAAAAAACCCAAGAACATCCTTTTTTATCGTTTATTAAATAAATTTGACGAGATGATTTCTTTGATAAAAATAGAAACTGGTTCTCCCAGTAGTATTGGTTCTCGTCTCTATTTACTACGTAGCGCCCACTTACAGCGGGAACCATGCCGAAAGTAGTCCGCACAATGTGACGTCATACTATGTATTAGACGCTGATCTAATACAGATTTTTAATCTGTTGAGTTGTATTTGCGTCTCGTTTTTTGCGTGTTTTAGGGCCAGAAAAAGTATAGGTATATAATAAACTATTTTAGCGGTCTGGTCCTACATTGATCCCCTCTAGATTAGTTTTTATCGATCTTCGGAATAGTAATGTATTTGATACTTTAAGCCTTTAAGTTAATTAAATACATGTATTTTATATCCAATACATATATGTAAATGCAGTACGCAGGTTGACAACGGAGCTTTCTCACCGGATTATTAAGTAATCTTTATCTATCGATTTTCAGGTATTTTACATCCTTTTAAAGTTATTTCTACCAAATTTTTGAAGTTATAAAACATTTCTTTTGATAAGTTTTTTTGTTTGTTTAGAAACAAATTTAACTGGCAAATTAAAAGAACCTTCAAATCAGTTTCACATATTGCCTAAATATGACAATATCTTGAAATCGGTCTGGACTGGACATATTTTTACTTTGAAATTGTAAAGTACGTGCTTCAAAATGGTTGTATATAGAAAACATGTTAACATTTGGTAACTAAATTCTGTAATTCTGATCAGAGGGCTCGCCAAAGCAAGGAACTTAAAAAGAAATGTCGGTGTTAAGTTTAATGAACTGAAGGCCAGTCGGAACACCACACCAATCATGTATGAAAGTAGACAGTTGCCACCATTTTGTCCGATGTACTTAAATTCCGAATTAAAAGACTTTCAAGAAATAAATTCTGTTCTGAAATGCTTTCAAAGTGGTGATAAATCGGCTGCAAAAAATGTTTTATTATGTTACAAATCGTGTCGTTCAATCGTAAAATCCTAAATCAAGTGATAAAACAATAGTTTAAGGGAACTATATGTTTAGTTAGTAAACCGAATCACAGATGTATTCCTCCACTTACTTACGCGAACGCTTGCAGTGCCGTGTGACACCTCTCGATATGCACATTGAATTTTCATACTACTATAGTTGCACGTGACCGGAATTTCGTTTGTCGGTAAGACGTTGTATGGGACAGATCGCGGAGGTAACCTTTCTATTTAGCTGTGCCATATTATCATTATTTTCATCGTTATTATTTTAATGACGTTGATGGTGATTATTTTTATATTTGTAAGGATAAGGTCTATTAAGACATTTCTACAGGCAATACCAAATACCATCAAACATTTTCATGCCAAAATTGCAATACTTCTCGCTTTCAGAATTGAGAGCCCATTTCAAATGGGCAGGTAACCCTAAACTCATTTTGGCACAGTTATGGCCCGATTTCGACTTTAGAATTTCGGGGTTAGTCATTTTTAGCTCGACTGTTCGAAGAATATGAGAGCTATTGTAGTTGACGTCGGCGTCGGCGTTGCAGCTTTTGGTTAAAGTTTTGCGTGCAAATTACTATCAACCTTATATTTCAATAGCTATTTATGGTATTGACTTGAAAGTTTATAAATATGTTCAGGGGCATCAGACTGAACTCTTGACTGAATTTAATATGAATTATGGCCCCTTTTTAACTTAAAAATTTTGGTTAAAGTTTTGCATGCAATAGAAAATTTGGTTAAAGTTTTGCGTGCAAGCTACTATCTAGTTTGTATCTCAATAAACATTCATGGTATTGACTTGAAAGTTTATGAATATGTTTAGGGGCATCAGAAAACCAAGGTAGATAACTCTTGATGAAATATATTACAACTTATGGCCCCTTTTTAACTTAGAAATTTTGGTTAAAGTTTTGCATGCAAGATACTCTTATGCTTATATCTCAGTATCCAGGCATGGGATTGATTTTAAACATATTTAATATGTTTAGGGTTATCATACTTTCATGGTAGATAACTCTTGATAGAATTTGTTACAAATTATTGCCCTTTTTAACATAGAAATTTTGGTTAAAGTTCTGCATGCAAGTTACTTTCATGCTTATATCTCAGTATCAAGGCATGGGATTGATTTGAAACATCTTTAATATGTTTAGGAATATCATACTATCATGGTAGATATCTTTTGATGGAATATATTACAAGTTATGTCCCTTTTTAACTTAGAAATTTTGGTTAATGTTTTGCATGCAAGGTACTTTGATGCTTATATCTCAGAGTCCAGGCATGGGATTGATTTGAAACATCTTTATATGTTTCGGGGTATCATATTATAAAGGAAGTTTACACTTGATGGAATATATTAAAATTTATGACCCTCTTTTAATTTAGAATTTTGGTTAAATATTTGCATTCAAGCTACTATCCAGCTTATATCTCAGAAATTGCTTGTGGAATTGATTTGAAAGTTCAGGAGTGTCTTCAAGGGCATCAGAAAACTAAGGAGGATAACTTTTGAACTGATACAAATTATGACCCTTTTCTAACTTGGATTTTTGGTTAAAGTTTTGCACGCACAGTGTTATTGTGCTTATTGTCTCAGTAACTAGGCATGGGATTGATTTTAGACATCATAAAAATATTAAGGGGTATCAGACTATCAAGGTATATCCTTTTTGACTATTATTATGTACAGGATATGTGAAGGGCAAAAATTGAAATAGATTTCATTTGATTTACCAACAAGCATTTTGAATAGTCCAGCGTGCTGTCCTCTGACAGCTCTTGTTTTTATTTTTTTTTATAAATGTCAAAGGCGCAAGAAATATCAAACATTTCAATTTGATCACTATCAAAAGGGTAGCTCACTTCAAAAAGACTTGTTACCCTAAAATTATTTGGCATATTTTTACCGCTTTTTACATTTTTTTTATTTGGTCACTTTGATCATATTCTTCGTGTTGTTGTGTAAAACCATGATAAGCACACTGCCTTTTCTAACTTTGAAAAAGTTAATTGTAATCTTGTCATAAACGCTTCGAATGGATTCGTT
Organism: Solen grandis; assembly: GCA_021229015.1. Taxonomy (NCBI): domain Eukaryota; kingdom Metazoa; phylum Mollusca; class Bivalvia; order Adapedonta; family Solenidae; genus Solen; species Solen grandis. The sequence goes on from CM037786.1 coordinate 1,343,017, forward strand.
CCCCGGCAGCGGCATTCCAAATTCGTAAAAATAATGGTACTGGTATAACTCCCTTGCTTGCCGTTCAGCATATAAGGGTAGATCCATGACTGGTTGGCCCGGTGTCAAGAAAATTTGACGTAGTGTAGTATCATGCAATATGTCTACGGCTCAATACTGCAGTGTGGCGGCACTTAATCTGTCACAAGAAGACACAGTCTCTAAATGCCTGACATACTGTTTACGATAGGTTTGTATTGAATCTTCCTTTTAGTTTAGAATGATATCCTCCTATCTGTAGACCAATACGTTCGTGACATAAATTTCTTTTGGCTCGAGCCAAATCCGGAATGTAGGTAATGATATGGCTTTCATTAAGGTTTTAGAACTGTAATATTCACTTTTGCAGATACGGATTTGCTCGTTTCCATTTTCAAGTTTACTCATTCAGACATCTAAATATGATTTTTTAAAAATATTTACCATGTGTATCTCGAGAGATATAAAATTTTAGAAAAGACCCCTGAATTTTGAAAAAATAACTGTAAATTCAAACACAATAACCTGAAATCATCTGTATTTCTGTTAAAGGTTGGTAAAATTTTCTGAACAAGAGGCTAGTATATAAAGAATATCATACTTGCAAAGGAAAAAAATCACATTCTTCCTGCACTATATTTTAAAAGTTTAATCAATTGATTTTGGGAGTATACCCAGGCTTCGGAAATGCACATTTTTAGCGATTTTAAAATAACGGAAAATGTTTATCTAAGTTGTTGATAATTCTAATATGTTGGAAAACAATGCAATTATACATCAAAATTATCTGCAAGGTATATAGAATAATATATTCAATATAAAAAAAAACACATTTTACCATCTCATCTAAATTGAATTGCCCATCTAAATATGGCCCAATGGCCCAGTCAAGGTGGTTAAAACAATTATACAAAAATATAACAACACGAGAAATGGTCCCAAGAAAAAAAAATGCAAAGATTCATACAGCATGCAAATCAGGCATATATGTATAATGTCAGATACAATACAACTTTATTATAGTTTGCATTTTTAACCATGAAATCAATAAAAATGCGCCTTTGATTTTGGCAAATACATTGCCTAAACAGCGGTATACCCTGTATAATAAAAACAACTTGAGTAAATTCATGCTTTTTATTTAATCATATCTATTTTAATAGATTTATAAACAAGTTCAATCTTTACTTATCTATCTCTCGATTCTGCTTCCTGGAAACTACACCAGTATTCCCTCAAAATGTGCGTGCAAATGAAAAGTCACAAAAATTCAAGTAATCTCTATCCATTATGCTACCTACCTGGAAACTATACCAAAGCTTAAACTTACAATAATTGTGGTACCAAATGAACAGTCACCAAATTTCATCTGCTCCAAGGAATCGAACTTGGGACCTTGTGTTTGTAAGGCGGATGCTATACCTCACAACCAAGGACTAAACTGTGAGTATATTCATGTAACATTAATGAGATGATAAAATTGCAGCTATCTACAGCAGTAGGCATTGCTTTTTTTCTGTACGGGGCAGAAAATGTCTTTTTCCTCAATTACTTTCCCCGCTCGATTCCATGTTGGTTTTCTAAAATGATGTCATAATATCGGGAAATACCTTGAGATCATGTTAATCATATATATCATATCATGTTGTGATTGTTATATATATATTATTGTCATGTTTCGTTATATGTAATTATGTGTAAAGAAACGGACCGCAAACTGCTTTCAAAAAAAAAAGGTAATCCAATTTCATTGGCTAATGTGAAATCAATGTTATCAACTAATTACGAATTATTTAAAGTGTATTTGCCTAGGGCCTATAAGTTCGGATTTACGTAGGAAAAGTACATGTATCTACATATTGTGTAATTTATTCTATACGGAAAATTGTATTTATTTACACATCTTGTTGAAATATACTTCATATTTGTGTGTTTTTTAGACTCTACAAGAAGAAAATGGTACTTCTCTTAATTGCTATATACTAAATACATTCATATGATACATGGAATACAATAAGTCCATTAGAATCAGTATATACAAGGTTATGCAAATAAGTAACGTAGTCTACAATTATAACGCCCTTGGTTAATTAAGCTAGATATAAAACCCAAACAATTTCATTTCAGTTTCTAGGAATTTTTATTCGACAAGAATGGCAGCTAAGGTACTCAGTGACAACGTTTTGTCCAATGAAAAATTACAACTGATAGCTGAACGAGGCAAACAATGGGCTTTGTTACATGGTAAATATTTTTATGGTAAATATATGTTATGTTGTATATGGGAGATATCTTCTATTTTGTATACATCTGTGGTAAATATATGTTTAATAGTAAGTATAAATTATGTGTTAAATATCCATATATTACTTATAACAATCATTGAAAATCACCGCTACTTATCTACTCAGAGTGAATTTTACAGTTTCTGACATTGCGTTTTTACAGACTGTGAGTCTAATAGGTTCAAATTCATATTTCAACCATAGTATTGAGTTTATACGAGCATGTACTGTCAGGAATAAGAAACATAGTTATTCTTAGTGGAGTGTATTAGTGTGTCTTGTGACGCAGTGGTATTCACACACTTGGAGGACTTAAAAATAAAATACATTAAAACAGAGAACAAATCTGTCAAAACAATACTGTTTTCCTCATTGATAGAATGACATCCTATTAACAATAGCATTATGTTCGCTTAAGAAAAAAATATTTTCTTGTAGCCGAAATTTCACCACTTACGCGAACATAATGTTATTGTTAAAGAAACTTTGAGCAATTTTTTAAAGTGAAAATATGTAAATGTATTGATTAATTTATAAACGAATATACTGCAACTTTGTGTGAAACTCAAATTTACGATAATTATTTGCTAATGTAATAGGTGATACGACATGAGCTCACTCAAATTAATCGAACAGGTTTTCAAAAGGCTGTTAGCCTGGTGTTGTTCAAATGTGAAAAATGATCATTATTCTATCAAAACACTATCATGTCTTGGTTTAATATATGTATCAGTATTGCATGACTGAATGTATCTTTAACTGTGGATAATAATTGTCTAATCAGGTCTACAGCTACGGCCCTTTGCAGATCCATACAGTACATCCGACGTTGAACATGCTCCATTCATGCTCTTCCCATCTGTTTTCCCGTCCTATGTACTGGAGGAGGCGAGGGACCTGCAGATCCATTTCAACAGATTGATGCACAAGGCAGCACATGACCACGAGTTCTTGCAGAATGCTCTCAAAAAGTATTTGCCTTAGCTTATTTTTTCACCTTTATTAGCCATATGCAAACATTCGGATTAAAGAAAAGCAAATCACAAACCGGATAATATTTTATAATAATTAGTCTGACAGAACATTTATATACTGAAATATGTACACATTTAGGATTATAGTAAATTGCAATGGATGTTTTTTTTCGGTTATTTTCTAGGTAAGCTCTAACCAAAAACGTTTTGACAACAAGTTGTTTAAATGTCCTTCTGAACAGTTTTAACTTTCTTATGTGATTTTCGTAAGACATGTCAGGTCATTCTTACAAATATTTCCATATTTTGTTTACCTATATAAATCTGCTTTTCTGATTGAATCGTAATTGACATCTGTTGCTCTAATGACGACAAAAGTCGAATTTCAAAAATATGATGCTTATGGATGTAAAATTATGTCTTTTTAATGTTTCCTTATGCCCCCAATTGTGGCATTGCATCAAATGTCCTTTCAAAGTCCTGGGATTTCTGCTCATCTGACCATTGCTTCATCTATCTAGAACATTTTCGTTCGATATTGTTCATGGAGCGATGCTAACTCAAAAGCGCCCTCTACTATATTATAATCATCAACATTTCAGTGTGATTGAAGTTGATAGCTTTACAAAGATGCTGTGGGATATCTACATTGCTGTCAGGTCAGATGACAAGTGCCAGGTGTGTTTCAGTAGGGCTTTCTGCTTTACGAAGAAATACCTATTTTTGTACTGTTAATTACTACTATTAATATTATTTATTAGGGATTTCCGCTATTTGCAGAATCAAAGCGCACATTGCGCTGAGAGACGGCGACGGGATAATTAACAGTATAAACCCAGAGTTTCTGAAGTTATTGAAGCAGTCACATGACGACAAAAACTCCACCCGCTGTTGCTACAGAATTTTTGTTTGTTACATAATAATCCGGAGTAAAGGTCATGAACCTTTCATTCATAAAGAGCTGCATACCTAAGTAGGTCATTCTCTTTCTCTAGTGCTAGCGAATTCTATCTGTTGTTTTGTATATGTAGAAATTGACCAGGTATTTGATTATTTAAGATACTAGAATGTTTGCCTATCTATTTCCAAGTTAAGAAATGCCCTGGGAGGAACCTAACTCGCCATCATGCAAAATATTGTGTGGACTACTTTAGGTCAATTACATACATACGGAACACTATTTTTTCTTTTTACAGGAGTAGATCTTCATATACGTAAGATGGGTTGCTGTTCGGGTTAAGAAATGTCACGGATATTTTTTTTCACGCTTAAAATTGATGCTTCCAATGCAAAATAATGGCAAAAGAAAACATGTTAACAAACAATAACACACTAAAAGCGGTTACGGTTATGATTTAAACGTCTGTGTAACATATTCCACTCGTATTCGTTAGTGCAGAATCGCATTGCATGGATCCGCACTAAGCGCGGAGAGGTACAGTTAAAATTGTTGTGGAAAATATGCAAATTAGCAAGGCCTGATTTCGTTCTTCAGCATAAGACGGCTAATCGCCGTCTAAAAACCTATTGTTTGTACTTCTTTCTTCTTTTTTTTTGAGACTGGAATTGAAGGGCTAGGGTAATGAAATGCAGTATATCTGATGCACTTTAGTTTTTGGGGAAATAATTTTCATATGACATCAGCAACAAAAGTTTATTAATATTACAAAGGGTAGACGATAAATAAATTTCAAATTGTGAAAATGAATTAATGTATTCCAAAGCTTGAAGATAAGCTAAAAGTTGAAGAAAAATATCACATTCTGTAAAATAAATAATACAAGAAAATGGCGGCTGCAGAGCGTGTTCAAAATCACTTATTTTGATTATTAGGTTCCATGACGTAGGAATTCTTCTTCAAACATGTTGGCAATATTTTTGTGCTATAGTTTCTTTGTAAGTATGACAGCTATCGTTTGCTGGAATGTTATGTAGTAACCTGATGTTAAATGAAACAAGAAGCAGTAACAGTAGAACTGTTTGATCAGTACTCCTCAGTACTCCAGTGTGAAATTGCGCTATTATGCTATTTTACCCACTATCCCATACATAACAACATGTTTTCGTACCCCTACGATATATTTTTAATATATGAGATATTTTATCAACCTCAAAATAGTTTTATACCCCACACTTCAGACCCATATGCTAAATCTTAATCATTTATTTATTAAATATATCTATGTAGGCGTTTACTTTAAACGAATAGAATATACAAATTCAGTTTCTGTGCATTCTTTTTCACAGAAATTTATCAAGGTGCTGAGTGTTTTTCCCATTAGTAAATGCAAGTGGCAAGCATACTATTTAAACGTCTTGTTTATTTGATATCATGTAATGCACAAATAAAAAGGTCAATATCTGCAACACAACACACTACAATCTAGATAAAACCAATACCAAGCTTACCATCTTGTTAAATCATCAAACAAAATTTATGAATATTCATTCTTTCGTCGAACGATCTACCTATGAAATTCCCACCCACAGTCGGCGTCGACTCGGTCCTTGGTTTCAAGTCGGCGATGGCTGTATGCATTTAGTCTGCACTATAATTTAAATACATATGGCTTTTACGGTTTTTCTTTTCGTTTTTTTTAACATACTAACACTCGTCTACTTGCACCAAAACCATGGCTGTATTGCAAAAAAATAAATATTTTTCAAGACTTTACGGTGTTAGGTTTTGCACTGTTCTATTCACGGTGCTAGGTTTTCCTTGGCGTACTGAGTAGATTGGGAAGCCTAGAACTGTATCGTTTTGCTAATCCCAACTTATGGCCATCATAATCAGAAATGATTGTTAGCCATTTCTAAAGAAACATTAAAGATTGACGAAAATCATCCCTATTTCAGCAAGGGTATAAAACAGTATGCGTAATCCATTACTGGTTATGTAGTTAATAAAAGAGGCCAACGAGTAAATATTAACCAAGCTGTGTGTCAGGTTTAATTAAATCGATTAAATCTAGAAAAGTATATAACTTCATTATTCTGTCTTGCTTCAACAACCTAAAAGTAAATTTCATGCTTTTCATTTGCAATTTTATGTAAAGTTTTCCTTTTATGATAACATAATCATTCAAATACATGGAAATCGCATCATTAAAGTTGGTGTAAAATTTGAAATCGACACATCTAGATAAAATCTCTAAATTAAAACACTTCTAACCGTGGTTGACTGCTAAATTATTTTGTCGTTGAAAACCGGATCCCCATACTTGATCTTTAATAAGTAAGGGACTCGAGATAACTTAATTATTGAGTTTTAAAAATAAAGTAAAATTACTTTTTATCTCCGATCAATTTAAATGTTTATTTCTTTATTTCTAGTGGAAATAATGTTCTAATTGATTTAGATATTAATGAAAATTGAAAAGGAAAAAAAATGTTTTCCCTTTATTTTAGAAAATCAGTTTAGGTATGTTCCGCAACGATTTTATGATTGTCCCGAAGTCCGACAGAAAGGCGGCACCTGGCGATGGTTCAAAACACCTACAAATCAAACAAATGGAGTTTAACACCATCTCTGTGGCTGGTGGAGGACTCGCGTCCGCGGTACCTTATATTCATAGGTTCGTATCCACAACAGGCGGGCAAATATTTACCTTTCTTGGCCAGTGCTGGGAATCAAGTGATATTATGATGGACTCAACTTTCACAATGGCGACATTTCAATTCGCGACAAATATTGCGTTAAGCAATAACATAATAGTTTTATATTAAATAAAGTCTACAATTAGGCTGCATCTATTTTATAATTAAACATCTGTTCTTAATAATAATGTCTTTGCTGAGATGAATCCTTCTTTTTAAGCAGTAATCAAATGCCTCATTACCTGATGGAGATTCGCAACTCTGAAGGTAAAGAGAAGCTCTTGCTAAGTTTTGTGTGCGATCATGTGACCATGACATAACGTGATACGTGTAATATTTATAGTTTATATCAATTATAAATATACTGATATACTGAGTTTTCTCTTCATTTTTCTTTTGTCGATTTAACCAAATTTGCATGTATCTCATTAGATCATAGGTCTCTTAAGATTATGAGTGATGCTGTTAAGAGTGTGACTTTCAGCTTAAGCAGATGCTAGTGCTGCAACCATACTGATCAGGAATTACATAAGTTTAATGAGTGCTTGAATATAGAAGGGGAAACGCAGCCCTTTGTATGTATAAGACGGTATCTGTTGTTACAGATAAATATCCTAACATAGTTATAGATAATGACTATATTCATACTAGACTCCCAAGCGGGCGTCATATGTGGTTAACAAGAAAATCAGCTGATCAAGTTTTGAATCTAGCTTAGGTTCACCCGTTACCAAAATATCTTACTTTCAGCGACATACCGACACCCTTCAATTCTATTTCTGTTGTCTGATAATGGACACGTGACCCTCTTGTAGCAACCATTTCCTGTATACATACATATTGTTTCTAGTTTTGGTAAGTACATAGCTGCTGCCAATATGGATAGTTCCCATGTCCCGCTAATCTCCTTGAAATCGGTAGTCAGGCGGGTTAGGGCGGGATTCCATCATCACCCACTGTTGATTAAACTACTGAACATTTAGGAGAACAGCAACCATCCTAAGATGTATCGCTTAAGTGCCCAAACGCACGAACCGAAATGACCTCGGTCCTTGTGTATTACCAGGAGGGACATAAAGTAGCTCGTACATAGATGGTCAATGACTGAGAAATGATTTTGAATATGTGTGTGTGTGTTTTACGTGTATCAATAAGCATATACAGACGGATGGTTTCCCATAATATTACTATATTGTAAAAATTGGGCAGTTTCTCTATCACAGGTTATTGCGTTACTAACGTTATTTAGAATTATATAATCTTTATTTTAAAATACTATGTTCGTGTTCCATCACATGACTATTCATATTCAGTCTCTGCGCATGTGCTCACTTCCGAATTCGCTACCCGGAAATTTTGCGGAACGTATCACGTAGCAATGCAAGTAACTGCTTCGTGGGTACCTTTTTCTATATATAACCGATTTCCCCGAAGAAAATATCGTCTCCCGTGTAATGCGATCTACACTTCCCGACATCAATTGCCAGGAAACAAAGACTTCTCCAACATTCACTTAAGAAGGTTCAAAAAGCTATTCTTATTTTTACCGCAGGTCTGTGTATGTGCTGCTTAAACGTTTGCAATCATGAAAAAATGTCTTGTCAGGGAATATCCCATACCAGAATCGTATGAAATATTACAACTGATATTACACTGCATCGTATAAAGATAAACCTTAAGTTCTTAACAATTTTATTTTAATTCACCAGGTAGATATGTCAAGATTAACTTAAGACTTTCACAAAACAAAACAGTTGTCATGGGAAAGACTTGCTTTCAAAACCATAGTAACAATTTAATTTACTACTGATATTTTGTGATATGTTCCTTTATTAGCTCTGAAAAATTGAAACAAAAGAACAATAAATACTAGAAATTCTTATCGGTCCATGATAGACTGCCGTCTCCTTTTGACAACCAATCCACCATTGTACATTCACACAAATACGTTTCATTGAAAACGGATCTGAATAATATTAAGCTTAGTGAAAAAAGTCATTAATAAGTGATAACTGGAATACCGTGGTTAGTTACTTTAAAAAGCGGGTACATTGTCGTCTTTGTTTTAATCAGATAATGCATATATTAGAAACAAAAAATCTCCTTCACAGAGGGTCATTTTTTAACTACATGTATATGTATATGTGTGTTTTACGTCTATTAATAATCACCTACAGACACATGGTCATGCAATGCAACCATCCGTAATTTCAATAATGGGTGGTTTCTCCATCACAGGCAATATCGTGACGAACGTTTTTGAACCTATATTCTTCGAGCATGCGCTCACTTCACATGCTGAGCCTGATGAATTCACTACCTGGAACTGATGATGACGTCATGTTGCGAGTCGTGTTACGTGCCGCAAGCACCTTTATCGGGGAAACCATATTCTATATTTAACTGATTTTCCCGAAGTAGCGTTTACGAATATAGCGTTTACCCAAGCAATGTAGCCTATACTTTCCATGTTTATTTTTTCGAAAACAAAGCCTTCATCAACATTAACGAGGAAGAATAAAAAATATTTTTCATTTCTACAGAACATCTGTGTACGAGATGATTTAATGTTTAACATGATTAAATTTTAATTTAAAACCGCAGGTACACGCTCAGCATGGCTGGAGTTCATTACTCACCAGACCAGGTAAATGTTTATATACAATGGTGTTAGACGTAAGATAAGATACATTTAAGATTTACGATAAGTTTGAGTCCAAATTGCAACATCCTATAACAACATAAACAACATCTCGCTTTGCTCTGACATGTGTAGATCCAGCGATTTATCTTGGATAGCGTGTCTGAAGCCCTGTATTTCATTACAAGTGCTCGTCGCTGAAACGGTACTCGATTCGCATTATGAATATAAAAAGAAAACACTATTATAACAAAATCTCTACCACTTATATGGATCTGCGAATGACTGTTGTTACCAGGTGAGGGAGAGCCGCCCGATACAAGGCCTGGCCCAGGGGATGGTAGCAGCATGGGAGCTGTATAACGTACACAGGTTTGTGTATAAGTATTGCAATACTTAAGGTGCCTTGCTCACCACTAACATGCACGCTATATGTATGTAGCCAAATTCTTATGATATACTTAATACTAAGACACCCGTGCGTGTCATTCAGATTAAGCTACACTAATGATTTCACGCAATGTTTCGACATAATTAAACCTGATACTCATTTGTATTTATAACAAAACAACAATTCTCATCGCATACTTTGACTCAGTGACAAGTCATATTTAAAACTTAAACTGGAGCGAAAAATAATAATAAAAACATATTTAAAAGGAGCATTTATTGTAACCATCGTCCACTGTAGCATACGTGTGAAACGGAAGGATTTTTCATTATCTGGCAAAGAAAATCCAAGTTAGCAAACCTTACCAACACCAAAGTGTTGGAGCTCCTTAGGCATTTATAAGGAATTGAAGAACGGGAGAAAGATTGTCCTTTCGAGTCATTATTTCGGTGTTTGTTATGTCAGCCGTTTTGTATATTTTGCCGGACCGAGAAAAAAAAGCTAAGACTAATACCTCTCTATAGTCCCATGGTTCAACCAGTACTTTGCGACTTGGAAGGCCATGAAAGATAAATAAAAAAAAAATGAAATACACGTAGTTTAAAGCTAATAGGGCTTCTAAGTTTGAGAAATATCGGTATAGTTGATCCCTAAAAAATATTTTATTCATTTTTGCTTTTTATCCTTTCCCAGAATAATGCTTATTTGGTTACAGAAATAAAATCGGGAAATTATTTTTTGTTAAAAGAGAATTTTCTCGATCAGTCTGTATATCATTAACTTGTTTCAAGATATCAACATCATTCCATGATTTTCTCTAATGATATAAATTTAGTACTGAATCGTTTTGCTATTTTGGTGCTAAATTATTTCCAAAGTATTGCTTGTTTTCAGGTCAGTTATTATCTTCGTTGTGATGGAAGGTGAGAGGAACGCCCAGGATCAGATATGGTTGGAAGTAGAATTGTTTAAATTAAGCCCGGAGATCCGAATCAGATTTGTAACTTTATTACATATATGGGCCCACAGTATCCTTACTGAAGATGGACGATTGATAGTGTAAGTAAGCTGGATTAAATAATCCCCATGTTTTCAGGAAAAGTTGGTGATTTTTATGTCATCGCAAATGGCCATAAATTCATTTAATGTGCAAGAAAACATACCGTCATATGAAGAAGTTACATGTATTGATATTTGCATTTTCCTATGCCCACTTCGGCTTTTATGATAAAAAAACAACACATAAGCAACACAAAAATGGGTTAAATTCAATATATTGTCCATATTTTTAACAAATTGGTTACGTCATGACGGTTTAATTGCTAAAATTACAACTCAAAATGTTTCCCTAAAATGATACTAAAATTGCAGGTTTATGTACTGAAGTTCATTTACTTATTAACTGGCTTAGCAACAGATTGGTCACTTGTTAAAATTATGTTTAAATTTTAAACAATCGGTATGGAAAAGTATTTACCATTTTTGAACGACATGATTTTTCTATAACTTAGGTTTTCCACTCAAGTACATGTATGTGTTCTCTATACCATGGGCAATCGTCTTGCCTTTATAAAATAAATACACTTAACGAAACTTTTTTGTACTCTGATTTCAAACTTGTAGAGAAGATATATTTTCCAAAACATGCACAGTAAATATTAAAATGTGCATTGGCTCAATCTGTCGTCTGCTTGAATAATTTTGACGCATAATCAACTTTTCGTGGAAAGCTATAGAAAACCAAATATCTGTTATTTTGAACACAGCAAATGCTAAAGACAAAACTCAAGTCGGAGTACCTATAAGTTTCGTCTAGTATTTCTCTGAATAACTGCAATGTCGGTTTTTTCCCGTGCAACACCGACATCGGACGATGTGTACGTGAGTGCAACATTAAATTCACAATAAATTTATAAACATAAGTAACATATGTTGAAATATCATATATAAATATCATTTCTGAAAGCAGTATGTATGGTTGATAATGATAAATTGTTAAAATTGAACAACAAATCATACCATATTGGTCAGCGTAATATTTCTTTCTCTTTCTCTTACTTAACGATAAGCAATTTAAACCAATATATCGCAGACTCTATTTTCTACGGCAAAAAAAAACAACAACTATTTTCACTGCTTTCTTGAATTCTGAAGGAAAGAAACATATTTCGACACATACTGTTATATAATTAAAAAAATCGGTTAAAAGTAAATCCCTTACAGTATGAATCTACAATGTCAGTATTATGACTAAAACGTCTTGCAAAAGTAAACCTACGAATTTTACATTATTTCACTATTTGTTATTTAAAAACAATGAGATGAGTATTACATGCAAATTTTGAAAAACATTTTTTTTATACTATTGACCACAGGGACGGGGAGGAAGTGGCCATTGTGTACTTCAGAGTCGGATATTCCCCGGACCATTACCCCACACACAAGGTAATGCTTAAATCTTATGATAATGCTGACACTGTCCTAATTTTCATGTTATGTAACAAAGACATGAGCAGTGAAAACAGACGTATCTCTATAATTATAAGTACCTAATACATTAAGTCGAATGAATTTAAATGACTTCTGGTCTCGAGATATTAAACAAGATAAATATGTAAGTGTCATGAATGTAAGATATGCAAGGTAATTTTCTGTGCTGGTTTGTAGATTGTATGAGACCTTTCCAAGTAATGCTGCTACAGGTAAAAAAATACTTACACAAAGAATTTTTGATACGTTTTCTAGGTAGTGGGACTGACCATATATGTAAATAAGTCAGATTGTCAAATCTTGAGAATCTGGTTCACCAGTCGAAAAACATTACATTTAATTACCATGCATTTATTACCCTAATTATATGTAGAATATAAGCGTACAAACTGTAGGTACATGTCGTTGTTTTGTATGAACGCGCATCTACCCGTATACCGTGCCTCTTGCATATGATGTACAACAAGGAATGGTCAGCTCGATTGATGGTGGAGAAGTCTATGGCCATCAAGTGTCCATCTATCCAGCACCAGTTGGTGGGATGTAAGAAGGTCCAACAGGAACTGGCCAGGCCGGAGGTCCTAGAGCGGTTCGTGCAAGACGTAGACATACGGACACGTATACGTGACACGTACGCTGCACAACATAGTCTCGACCTGGTAATCAGGGGTTTCTTTTCTTAACCAAATTTACTTGGTAAGATGAATTTAATGACACGTTGTTTTCCCTTATTGTTAACTGAAAAAAAAAAAGGATTGTCCGCAGGTATCGAAATGTGAATATCATACCTGGTGTGATATATTTACTACATTATATAATACATATCTGTCATATATACTATGTGTATATATACATGTATAATAGGTTAGTCTACACACTCGAGCGACTAATTATGAAGATAAGAAATTTGCGTATGATAAATTCTAAAGCAATAAGTGTTTCGTATCGTCTTTAATGGAAAAATAGTTTGATTCTTCACTGTGTTGTTTGTAGGAAGCGAGCATTTTACATATCCATAAACATGTTATTCGTTATCTTGCCTTTACGATGGTACCACACACATGTTTATAGCAGTATTTTGACATTGAAAAGATATAAATGTCCACGTATAAATTGTGATCGTAAAACAGTCATCGGATGGTGATATATTCAAGTTTACTTATGTGCAAAGAATATTTTTACTTAAACATAAATTGAGTGTCCTAAATGTTTTTAAAAGTTTTTAAAAGCAAACAGTCATTTGAGGGACCTTTTCAATAGTCACAGAAGTGAATAATAACAAAGTCAGTCAATGATCTGCAGGAATATCTATGCGATTATAAAAAATATATATCATAACTTAAGACGGTTTTTAGATCGTGTTATCCCCATTTATTGACCGTCAATGGTAAAAATCACGCGGATGATTGCTAAAATTATCACTCAATTTATTTCTCAAAATGATTCTAAAATTGTAAATTTGTGTCCTTAAGATCATTTGCTTGATTAAATGGCTTAGCTACAATTACAAATAGGCTGATTATATCTAATATGAATATGAATAACATGGGTAGTACCTCTAACTTCATTTTTGACACAGTAACGGCCCTTTTCCGACATAGTATTTGCCAAAATACTTTGTTCAATCGAAAGCTAACCATAAGCTCGGCGTATTTAGATCATATTTATAGTACATAATTAGGCCTATATACCTCACTGAAATCAAGGCCAAGTTTGATTTTGGGAAAACTCCGTGAACCTATTGACAAAGTTATGGTCACATTTTGACTTAAAATTAAAATTTGCTTGTTTCATTTATTAGGCTTTATATCCAATGTTTATTTCTTTGTTGAAATACATTGACAAGGGAAGGTACTCTAATTGTACAGAAAAAGAAGTCATGTTGACCAATCTACCTGCCAAATTTGCGAAATGTTTATTAATGAGTTAATGGCTGGTGCTACTGTGTTAATGGGTTTCTTTTTACAAGTATACTGAAATGGTCCTGTCCCATCATACCCCAATCTCTGTGGCTAACGCTACTTTACCATACAGGTGCGACAATCGTATGATGTTGTAAGATCCGTGGTGCATCAGTCCCTAAAGTATATGTCCATATCAATTCAAAGATTTCGTGTCTACTTAGTTGACGAATAAGCTAAGGGAGAAGAAAGAAATCTCTAAACAAAATGGTTGTCATTCTCTTTCTTGCTCGTGTGTGTTTACGTGTACGTATATTCGCTTGTATACACAATTCAGAGTCCAGAGGGAGATAATGTCGTATCCATGGCAATGACATCACCAGACAAATTCGTTTTGAAGCCACAGAGGGAGGGCGGTGGTAAGTGGAAGTTTATATCTGGTTCATTCTTGGCCGATACCGATAACTCATGATAGGGTAGAACTGGAACTGGAAAGCCCAGGTTCGAGACCCAATCATTTTCTCATCATGTGCCGTGAGGACATAGAAGTATCGGCTCTTCTCTATACAGGGATTTCTGTTCATAACGGAATAATTGATTTATGAATATGTCTCTCTAAAAGTACATATGTAGAGCATCCTCCAAAGCATTGCAGTTTTAGAAATGAACGTTTTTTTTGCAAATCACTAAAGTAGAAAGCCTAAGTACAATGTTTTTTTTTAAATTAGCTGAATGCATTAATATAATCTTTATACAGAGTATTCTGACCTCTCTGGTTGAATAACGCACACGCCATGGTGCTATAGGAAAGGTGACGTCATGATCTAAATGATAAGTCTCTTATACACGCAGTATTCTGAACTCTTATGTATGTACTGTACGTATTAGTTATCGCTTATATTTTAAATTTTATGGAATTTATCGCACCTGACGCGAAGTTAAGCGCTGCGATAAATCCATAATATTTAAACTATAAACGATAACAAATTTACAGTTTGCCCCGTGCGCCATACAACGTTGCCTTTGACATCGCATAATGGAACCGCCTTCCGTTTGATTCACAGTTTCACTTGATGTTTTAACCCTTTCCCTCATAGAGGAAACCATGAAAAGACCTATGCGAACAGCATAAAACCAGATCAGCCTGCGAGTAACTCGCAGGCTGATCAGGTTTTATGCTGTTCGCTGCTCCTCAGTAGTCTGGTAATGAGGATTTTACAATTAAATTTGGTAAGGTTTGAGTTTGGCTTTCTGCAGATCAGGCTTTATGTGGTACCTATTGAGGGCGTCAAAATGAGTCTATATGAGGGAAAGGGTTAAGTAGGGGTAAATGTCGCTGAGTACATTTATATTTTGATTAAACAAAATATGACGTAAAGCAGTCGCCGCCGCATGTATTCAATTTTGGCCACGTAGGCACCATAACACTATATTTGTTCTAGACCTCACAGTTCATTTTATGCAATATATTTTTCAAATATCGAACGAAATATAAGCACTTCATTGGAATATTGAGTCACTTTCTAGTTGTGCATATAAAACAATTTTGTTATACAAACGTTGATACCTTGAGGTAAAAGTTATCATCTATGTTTAAAATTTTATGAAATTTATCGTTAGCGACGCGAAAAACAATAACATATTGGCAGTTTGCATGTATGGAATAAAACTTTGCCTTTGACCTCGCTTTAGGGACCCGCCTCTCGTTTGATTGACAGTAGCACTTGATATCTTAAGTATGATCCAGAGTCAGTGTCACGGGTACATTTTGTATTTTGAGCTGGCAAAGCACGCAGTAAAGCTGTCGCCGCCGAACCAGCTCCGCCAATAATCCGCTTTGGTCACGTAGGCACCATAGACACTCCATATCAAGACCTCACGCATCATTTTATGCCATAAAGTTTTTAAATTTTAAACTGAAAACAGGCATTTCATTGGACGATTAAGTCGGACAAACTGTAATAAATAATATAGAGGATTTTGTTGTTGCAAGTATTCATCTGAGCTAAAGACCCTATATTGCGGGCGATGTTGTTCAGTGGTAGTGTTCTCTTATTGCGGTCCCGAATGGTATAGTTTCGATTCCCGCCGGGGGATCTTTCAAAACCTTTCTAAACATTCAATGCGTGTTGTTGTTGTTGTAATGGGATTTACTGTCGCTGCGATAGTATTTCAATCATATAGCGACGTCCAGCTAATTACAGGTGGAGGAAGGTCCCGAGTACACAGAGGTACCCGTGTAGAACCACCGACCTACCACAAGCCAGCTGGAAGGCTTCCTCACATGAAAAATCCGAATTCCCTACCGGGATTCGAACCCACAGCGGTGAGGGGCTGATTCAATGCGTATACAACAAAGGAACTGTAGAGATGAATAAGCATTAGTTGTTTACAAATAGATGTAAAATTGTTAAGATTAAGACCATTGTTCCTGTAAATTTGTTAGGTTACAGAGTTGACATCCTTTGATATGATTATATAGAAATTTTGTATTTGTCTAATTTATATGTTCTGTATTTTTCTCCGTTAGCTAATATCATTCTTTCATGTTAACAACTTGCAGGAAACAACAAATATGGAGACGACATACCTGCCTTTCTATCCACCCTGAACAACAAGAAGGAGAGAAACGCTTATATCCTGATGGAACGGCTGTTTCCATGGACACAGAACAACTATATTGTCAAGAAAGGAGTTGGGATTGAGCTTAGAAATGTTGTGAATGAGCTTGGAATATTTGGTGTTTATATTGGGTATGATTTTTAAATGTTAAATTGTATAATAATTTTCATGTGTATGACTTTTAAAATTTGTTTTTGTCATAGTTTTCTTATTCTTTAATAGTTGGAAAGCTAAATTGAACATCTTTCTCTCTCTCGCTCTCTCTCTCTTTCTCTTATGGTGCCGAAAAAGTTTAACTTTATTTCTTTTACCACTATTGGACAGAACGCAACATCGCTTATACTAATCTTATCGTTGGCACTTCTGTCGGCGTCTTCCTAGTCCTTGATGTGGGAGGAAACCCATGTGTCCGAACAGGTGACTCATACCCCTTCATATACAACATCGGATCGAGCTTCTATCGCACCCGAATTGCATTGGTGAAAAACCAGCGTGTTAAAAACTAAGCTATCCGGAAACACACCTGTCTTAATTAAGCAACCGGTCTGAATCAGGAAACTAACTTTGGGCCGAGGATGGAAGATTGCGGGTTGCAGTTATCCCCTTAAAGGTGTAATAGGGGGCATTTGTATGGGCCCCTGAGATGTATGAAAGATATTGTAAGGAGAATTTGGGCTGATGAAGCAGATGCTTATCCAATATTTCCGGGAATGTTGAATTAAGGTGTTTAATGGTTGCTACAATTCTATGTTTGAACATTTTTTTATAGTTTTCATATCAAAATGAAAATGGAATGATAAGGTTTTGTTTGTTGACTAGGTTTTGGAAATTGTTGACGTCATGATGTCTGAATGTTTACCAGACATGGTGAACATTATTTTATTCAAGACGTACATTTATTGGTTGCCGGAATCTCCGGACCTGAGCCCTTTTGACTTCTATGTTCAGGGGTATCTACAAACCCTTACAAAACAACCTATATAAACTGAAAACGGCCTTTACAGGGGAAAAAGTAAAAGCAATACAGGAACATGGGCTTTCAGGGAATGTTTCGCCGTTTTCATCTCACAATAAAAGGATGATCATCTTGAACATATGCTATAGATATGAACAAAAAGTATAATTTAATACAAGATCTAAAATTGTGTGTTTATTCCGCGTCAGAAAAAACTTTCTATAAGCATAATTATAGTGTGTGTTCATTGTTACTGCATCGTCCTCGATAAAATATAAATGGTAACAGATATTCTGAGACACATTGTAAAGTACATGTACAAATTGTCTCTATCTAGGGTTTAAACTATATCAACAATTAAATTGGAATTGCACCATAATATTATAAGCAAATAGTAATACTTTTAAACGCGGTTTCATTCTGTATTCATACACTGATTGTTTGATTATTAATGCGAATTAAATATGCAGTGCCAGAATTTGCCAAAATATATGACTAGATCTACGTAATAACAGACAAAAGTATGTTAAAATATTGGAGGTTTATTTTGTAGGTCGGAGGGGCAGGTGTTCCTGAACACGGAGGTCGGACTGTTGATTAAAAGCAGAGATACGTCGCTAAACGAGGGCTCGGTACGAGCGGGTTCTGCTGCTCACGACTCAGCCTACCTTGTGGACGATGAGTGAATTTTGATTTCTAACCAGTGGAAAGCGGGTCAAGCCATGTATAAACAAAATTAAGCAAATTTAAAGTTGCTGAATTACTCAAAAAGCAATACAATAATAACAGAAGATATGAAAAGTCAAACCTTTTTATGGTGATATGCAAAATAGTGCCCCGGTAGTTCACAAGATTAGCCAGATTGGTGTTGATATATTTCTTAACTATTAACTAACTATACATTGAATGACTGTAGAAAATTACATGTAACACGAATAGTCCCGGAATCCACCGAGCTATGTTTACGTGGTTAGATCGGCCCT
Organism: Solen grandis; assembly: GCA_021229015.1. Taxonomy (NCBI): domain Eukaryota; kingdom Metazoa; phylum Mollusca; class Bivalvia; order Adapedonta; family Solenidae; genus Solen; species Solen grandis. The sequence goes on from CM037786.1 coordinate 1,361,874, forward strand.
TGTAGATGATGTTTCATATATATATATATTACCACTTTATTATCTTGTCATAGGAGAAAAAAGGTCGTTGGTACCTACAATATAGTAATGTATATATATACATGTATCTTTAGCATTAGAAGAAAAAGCTATGGTAACTATTGATAAACCGAACATCATATTAGTATATATAACATAGGCATTTTGGCAAGTCTGTTTATATTGATTGTTTAACAAAGTCGTAGTTTAAACAATATAATAACAAAATGATATTAATGCTGGAAAAATACAATATGTTGCCTTTGCTCCTTAGAATTATACAGAAGAACAAAATACTCGTATTTAGTGGTATACCTCAAAATGTAAACTCTGCAAAAGAAAGTTTAGTGTAACTTGGAATATCAATACTAAAACTTTTTTCCTAAGGAAATATGGAAGTATCTTTTTTAGTTTATTTGATTTAAAATATGTGTATTAGCTAATTCATAGATTGGTTAAATGTGTTGCCCACTGCACTATAAGATTGTTTAATGAATACCATCATGCACGTGTCATCTTATATCTGCTTTCCCTATAATTGCTAATTTTGGATTGTTCTGTTTTGATGTTATTTTTAAATACTCTGGCTGAAGAGACATTCCCATTCCAGATAGATAAGGGATTCCTTATCAGCTTTACAGAATGTAATTCTATTGTAAACAATATTTTCGTTTTTTAAGAAAGTCGTTTGATCCAACGATTCTATGATTAATGCTAAACTGAAATCCTTGTTACTTTGAACTAGCCGTATTCTCAAAGGATGTAGATATTTTCCCACTTAATTAACTGAATGATTTTGTAAGTTTATTTTCGAATTTGATTTACTTGACGAAACATCTGAATTGATTTTAGACAGTTATAAATCGTTTTTACTCCGGATTTGCATGTAATTATTACTTTCATTGACACCAAATATTACTCACTATGAACTCATGAATGTTCATTCCTTCAATACTGCTTTATTAAAAGTTTAGAATGATATCCTCTATCTTTAGACCAATACGTTCGTGACGTAATTTCTTTTGGCTCGAGCCTTTTGTTGCCACAAATCCGGAATGTAGGTAGGTGACCTTTGATTTCATTGATATGGCTTTCATTAACTCTCACAATATGGTCTTCTAATATACTTGACAAAATGAACCAACCATAGTCTGTGACCGGATGTGCCCTCTGGTAGGTTGTATACTTCCGCATCGTAAAATGCTCTTGTTGTTTGGTGTTTTGCAACATTCGCAACCACGAGCATTTGTATGAGCATGTGTTTCTCAAGTCACAAGTCAGGCCTCATTGTTTTGTTGTTATGGCTACCAAATAATATAAATTGTACCTTCTGGAAGCCTATTATTAGTAACATTCGTCTGATGAGACGTTTCCTTATGAGACGTTTGCAAATGCAATTTTGATGATCACGGCGGAAGTCTGTTGTCTTGAAGACCAATGCAGTACTGCCGTTTCAGGTCGGATCGTAAATGAAGGCGCTGCATACCGGTTGGGGGCTCTACTTAGTTTCTTGCCTGCTATCTTCTGCAAATACATGTATAGTGTTTTACTTACCTAGACATCTTTTATTTGACCAGCATATTGGTACTTGATATTTCTTAGGCAGTTACAACACAGATGGTTTTACTTCATTACAGTTTCTGGATCATGTCGAGCTTCTCATTTTTCAGACGCAATGGCAACTGAAGATTTCTATTCTGGTGTCGCATGGTGTTCAAAGATGAATTTCTCTGTGCTTAAAATAACATGCGTTTGATGTTTGCGATAATATTTTATCATTATGAGTATTCAACATTCTTAATTTTGCATGTAACGTCTTGAAGACTGTGTCGAAAATTATCATATTGCCGCTGGATTTCGCATATTCTATCTGTAGATTTTCACCGAGAGCCATTCCGTGTCTCTAACATAAGCGCTATTTCACAATATTTATATTACATGTATGATATTGGTTTACTTACTTATTTTTAGATATATATATATATATATATATATATATATATATATATATACTACCAGGACTATCAAAATACGCATTAATATTAATATATCAATGTGTAATTAGTTGTTTTGCAAAATCCGGTCCCATGTATCACTTTGAAAATGTCACCACCTATTAATATTTAGTTGCATGTACAGTTTACAACACATGCCACTATAATAAACAAATTACATAATTATATATTCACTTTTACCATAACATTTTACTAACGTTTTGTGGGTATTGGCTTATATTTTAGAATCTCATAGCAGTAGCTGGTCCCGGTGGTTTAGTTAACAGAGTGCCCAGGAGGTCGTCACATACCTTTCTTTCTAGGAGCTCAGTATACAAGGAGAGTTACGGGTCTGGGTAACCCAGTGTCAGCAGTGTCAGGATGATTTTAAATGAAATCAAACGCAACATTAATAAAATAAAAAAATATACCAAACTTATTTGAAATATTGTTCCAGAATTCATTGAAAAATTTAACATTGTCCCAAATGGTTTATCGATTTTTTTTTTACTATTCTAAAAAGAGAATATATTGATATTCAGTCATATCATGTCTTGATTTCTTATGTATTGCTCAGACATTTTTGTCTACAAGAATGTATTTAAAATGTGTGTTGTTTTTTTTATTAATTTTTTAAATTTATTAACCATTTTAATTATTAAATTTGAGCGCATTTCTTTATTAAATGACAAATATCGTAATTAAACGGGGAAACGTCAAGGTTATTTTTTTTTCATAATCAATATTGTGAATAGTATTAACGAAAACATAGATAATTTATGTACTCGAGAGAAATTCAAGTATCACTATGGACGATAAAAACACTTTTTGTTTGCAGACAAGGCTGTTATATTCGCCCAAAATCTATACGTATTACATCTGCGTCAATCCCATTACTTAGACAACGTCTAAAAGATTTGTATATTAGAGACTGGAGAATAGGAATAGAATCATGTTCTTCCCTTAACATCTATAGAGAAATAAAATAGACTTTCGATCAATCATCTTATATCAGTATTTTAGATAACCAAAAATACAGAAATATTCTTGCAAAAATAAGATTATCTTCGCATAAATTAAATATAGAAATAGGTCGCCATAACAATATACCAAGAAATGACAGGAAATGCCTCTTATGTGATCTAAATGATATTGAGGACGAATTTCATTTTATACTCAAATGTCCTGTATACGCAAATCTAAGAAAACAATATATTTCTAAATATTTCTATAACCATACTAATGTACAAAAATATATATCTTTGATACAAAGCTGTAATAAATCAACATTAAATAAATTAGCTGTTTATTGTATTAAGGCATTTAATCTGAGAGATTCACTTGTGTGACCTTATTTTTGTGACTTATATTATGATTAATAGTTTAAATTAAATATTTTTTTCCTTTCTATTATAATTATTATTTCAGAAATTAATTAATTAATTATTGTTATCTTATTATTTATTAATTTTTATTTTTTTTATAATTTTTTTGTTTTTAATGACAATAAGCTTGTAATGCTTCAGTCATCAATAAAATTTCTGTTCTGTTCTGTTCTGTTTTGTCAATTGCAAGTATATTTTGGATTATGAATCTAACGGTCAAAGAAGTGAAAAGATATATGAAAGAGGAACGCGTACTGTGCATCCATTTTGATCTTAATGATATAAGTTTAGACATTGAAGTATCGCATGATATTTATCTTCAATGATAATAACTTCAATATAATAACAATTCACAAAATTCACATATATTCATTCTTGGTATATATTTGATGGTCAAATTCAATTGCTAACTAAAGGTTTGAAAATCTTAATCGAGAAAAAAGCCTTCTTTTAACACAGATATCCAAGGCAAATACATTTTCGGATTTTATCAATATTTTAAAATGTTTGTATCTGCCACATCGATAAGATACCTGCAGTTCACCTACCCATTTTTGCAACCCAATATCCCATAATTTTTGTTTAAATGCTATTTCTATTTCTTGGGATATCCATGCATAGCCAATTCTGCAACGATAGAATAAATCTTTAACTGCTGTCGACGATTGTCTCGTCCTAAATCGCCTCGCCCTTTAAGCATTATATAACAGATTGTTGGTCACTTGTTAAGAGGCATATCTTAAAGTCTACAAAAATATTTAATATATTTTATATAGTAATCAATATAAAGTGGCAATCTAATGCATACTGCAATTATCATACAATCATGAATTTAACCCTCAATATACTTAACTATTGCGTTTTAACTAAACAGAAACAGAATAACCATGGCTCTTACCATCGCATCAAGAATTATGCTTCATCGCGAACCCTTTGATACACTTTTATGGCATTAATAGAGTTTTTAGTCTGTCTACTTGTGAAGCAAGATTAGACTCAGCTTTTGTCCATTTTTATATTTATATCGTGTTTTCATATGAACATGAATATGAGAGTAAATAAGATTTGAGAAAAAAAAAAAAAATAAAGCCGCCCATCCGATTAGCTGCTGCATTATTCTGTGCAATTAAGGAAATCTAATTTCATTGGATGATGTGAAATCAATGTTATCAGCTCAGTACGAATAATTTTTAGTGTATTTGCCTAGAGCCTTTAAGTTCGGATTTTATAGAGGATGACTATCTACATCTATAAAGAAAAGTGTATTCATATTCATAACATATTTATTTGCACCATTGTGATAACATACCTCATATTACTGTGTGTTTTGTACACTCTGCAAGCGTAACATCAGACTGTCGGATAATTAACATTATATTTCACCGTGTTAACAGAACAAAAAGGTAAATTTCTTTTATTTGACTTATACATAATACATCGTCTATAGTATACAATAAATCCAGCCACCTGACAAAGTCGAGTTAATACATAAAAGTAAATAAATTGTTATGTAGAATAAGTCTACAATAGTTACGTACTTGATTGATTAAGCTAGAGATAAAATCTACAATAATTACGTACTTGATTGATTAAGCTAGAGATAAAATCTACAATAATTACGTACTTGATTAAGCTAGAGATAAAATCTACAATAGTTACGTACTTGATTGATTAAGCTAGAGATAAAATCTACAATAGTTACGTACTTGATTGATTAAGCTGGAGATAAAATAAAAAAAGTTTCTGTTTCTAGGACTAAGGTAAAGTATCATTTGCCAAGAATGACAGCTAAGGTACTCAGTGGCAGCGTATTGTCCAATGAAAATGAAAAATTACAACAGATAGCTACACGGGCCCAGCAATGGGCTTTGTTACATGGTAAATATCTGTTTTATGACAAATATTTGTTTATGGTAAATATATGTTTATTATAAATATGTATGTATGGTAATTATCTGTTTATGGTAAATATCTGACGTATGAAAAATATCTGCTTATGGTAAATATTTGTTTATGGTAAATAATGTATTTATGGTAAATATGTGTCTATGGTGAACATCTGTTTTATGATAAATTGTGTTTTGTTGTAATTATCTGTTTATGGTAATTATCTGGTATATGATAAAACTGTGTTTTAAGATAAATATCTGTTATGGTAAACATATGTTTTATGGTAAACATCTTAGGGTAAATATATGTTGTCTGGTAAACATATGTTCTCTGGTCTATGATAGATATCTGTTATAATGAAAATGTCTATAATATACGAGGGGTGATCATTATATTCGAAATTCGAGGAGTATAGTTTAGTAGGCCTGTGGTTGAAATTTATAATTTCATAAAAATAAAAATTCTCGAAAATAATAACAACACCTCGTATTACTTTCAACAGCCATTGCAAAACTAGTGCTAGTTATCTACTCCGATTGAATTTCACTGCATATGACAGCGTGGCGTTTATTGTGTGCGAGTCTAATAGGTTCAAATACATATTTCAATCACGATTTTTAATTGATACGAACATGTTCCGGAGTTTTGTGGCGCAGTAGCATTCACATTTTTCGGAATATAAAGGACTTTCAAAATCTAATACACCAAACCCTTTATTACATGTCACGAATCTGATGTCAAATTATTCTTCCCGTATTTATAAAATGGCATACTTTAAATAACTAATGACTTGTTGTTTTAATTATCTACTTTCTGGAACGATGAAGGCTGTGTGTGTGGTGAATTTCAGCTACAAGAAAATGTTGTGTTTTCTCACACACGAACATAATTTTTTGGGTAAAGAAACTTTGAGCAATAATTTTAAAGAGAAAATATGTAAATGGTTCATTTATATATATAAAAGTATATTGCAAAGATCGCTGAGAAACAACAACTCATATTTACGATCATTAGTTATTGATGTAATAAGTCATACTACTTGAGTTAACTCAAATGAATAGCAAAGGCTTTCAAAAGACTGGAAGTCTGTTGATGTTCAAATATAAAGAAAATGGGCAGTATTCTATATATACACAATGTCCTGTCTTGATTCACACATCAGTTATAGCATGATAGAATGTATCTTTTAACTGTTGTTGATAATTTTCTAACCAGGTCTTCAACTACGACCCTCTGCAGATCCATTCAATACCTCCTACGTTGAACATGCTCCATTCACGCTCTTCCCTTCTGTTTTCCCGTCCTATGTACTGGAGGAGGCGAGGGACCTGCAGATCCATTTCAACAGATTGATGCACAAGGCCGCACATGACCACGAGTTCTTGCAGAATGCTCTCAAAAAGTATTTGCCTTATCTTACATTTCTTACATCTCTCAGCCCCTCACCGCTGTGGGTTCGAAACCCGGTAGGGACTTCGGATTTTTCATGTGAGGAAGCCTTCCAGCTGGCTTGCGGTAGGTCGGTGGTTCTACCCGGGTACCTCTGTGTACTCGGGGTCTTCCTCCACCTGTAATTAGCTGGACGTCGCTATATGATTGAAATACTATCGCAGCGACGGTAACCCCAATACAACAACAACAACAACAACAACAACAACAACAACAACAACAACAACAACAACAACAACAACAACAACAACAACAACAACAACAACAACATTTCTTACACTGTGAATAACTACATGCCAACAATCAAATTAAAGAAAATCAAATCATAAATCGGATAATATTTTATAATAATGAGTCAGACAGAACCTTTATAATTATACTGAAATATGTACACATTTAGGATTACAGTAAAATGCAATGGATACTATGTTCGATTATTTTCGATGTTAGCTCTAAAGAAACATTTGTATTATGGAATTTTTCCTATGCTCCCAGCTTTGACAAAATGTCATTTGATAATCCTGAAATTTCTTGTTATCTATCCATTGCCTCGGTCCATCTATCTAGAAAATCTTCGATGGTGTACATCGAGCGCCGTACTGCTAACTCAATAACACACTCTATTATATTATAATCATCAACATTTCAGTGTGATTGAAGTTGATAGCTTTACAAAGATGCTGTGGGATATTTACATTGCTGTCAGGTCAGATGACAAGTGCCAGGTGTGTTTCAGTAGGGCTGTCTGCTTTACGCAGAAATAACTGTTTTTGTTATACCTATTAATTAATAACTATTATCATATTTTAATTAATCGCCCTGTGCTGAAAGACCTATTTTGTTTGTACTTTTTTTTGAGATTGTAATTTCAATAAATTGTTGGAGGGCTGGGGTAATGAAATTTAATGACATATATATGAATCACTTAAGTTTTGGGGAAAATAATTTTTATCTATATATGACCTCAGCAACAAAAGTTTATCAAAATTGTAAATGGTAGACAATTAATTAAGTTTCGAATTGCAAAAAAAAAACTATTACATAGTTTGAAGATAAGCTAGAAATTTTAAAAAATACATTTATGAAAACAAGAGGGCCAAGATGGCCCTGTGTCGCTCACCTGATTAAGATGGCCGTGTTAGGCAAAATGACAAAAATCTGGCATCTAAAGTGTTTTTCTAACATTTTACTAAGTGGCCTACATTTTGATCCTACCTGAATTTGCACTCAACTGGGAATTCATGCAGTCATCATTCATATCAAGTTTAATGAAAACTGGGAAAAAAATGTAGGCCTCTAGTGTGTTCACAAGATTTTTCTAAAATTTGCCCTGGTGACCTACTTTTTGACCCTGTGTTGCCCAGTTTTGAATTCATCCGAGATTTGATGTAAACAAACATTCTGACCAAGTTACATTAAGGTTAGTCTAAAACTGTAATCTCTAAAGTGTTCACAAGATTTTTCTAAGATTTGACCTGGTGACCTAAATGTTAACCCTAAGTGACACAATCCAAGATATCATGTAGACAAACATCCTGACCAAATTTCATGAAGACTGGGCCAAAACTGTTGCCTTAGAGTGTTAACAAGGTTTTTCAAGATTTACCTATGACCTAGTTTTTGACCCCACATGACCCAATTTCGAACTCATCCGAGATATGAAGACAAATATCATGAAGTTTTGAACTCAATTTTGAACTCATCCGAGATTTGATGTAAACAAACATCCTGACCAAGTTTCATGAAGATTGGGCCAAAACTGTGGTTCTAGAGTGTTCACAAGGTTTTTCTAAGATTTGACTGGTGACCTAGTTTTTGACCCCACCTGACCCAATTTCAAACTCATCAGAGATTTCATGTAGACAAACATCCTGACCAAGTTTCATGAAGATTGGGCCAAAACTGTGGCCTCTAGAGTGTTCACAAGGTTTTTCTAAGATTTGACTTGGTGACCTAGTTTTTGACCCCACATGACACAATTTCAAACTCATTTAAGATATCATGTAGACAAACATCCTGACAAAGTTTCATGAAGATTGGGCCAAAACTGTGGCCTCTAGAGTGTTCACAAGGTTTTTCTAAGATTTGACCTAGTGACCTAGTTTTTGACCCCACATGACCAAATTTCGAACTCATCCGAGATATGAAGACAAATATCCTGACCAAGTTTCATGAAGATTGGGCCAAAACTGTGGCCTCTAGAGTGTTCACAAGGTTTTTCTAAGATTTGACCTGGTGACCTAGTTTTTGACCCCACATGACCCAATTTCGAACTCATCCGAGATATCATGTAGACAAACATCCTGACCAAGTTTCATGAAGATTGGGCCAAAACTGTGACCTCTAGAGTGTTCACAAGGTTTTTCTAAAATTTGACCTGGTGACCTAGTTTTTGACCCCACATGACCCAATTTCGGACTCATCCGAGATATCATGTAGACAAACATCCTGACCAAGTTTCATGAAGATTGGGCCGAAACTGTGGCCCCTAGAGTGTTCACAAGCAATTGTTGACGACGGACGACTGACGACGGACGACGGACGAAAGGCGATCACAAAAGCTCACCCGAGCACAAGTGCTCAGGTGAGCTAAAAAAAGGAAATGGCGGAGGCAGAGCGTGTACAAAAAAGTCACTAATTTTAATTTTTAATGTTCCATGACGTCCTATTGAGATTTCTTTTAAATAAATATTTTAAAAGTCACATGACGCCATGACCCGTTAAGCAAATTTTAATTTTCATCGAAGAAAAACTGGTTTTCAGCACAAATAACCTTAGTTTTCGACGGTTATCTCAAAATCACAGACTTGTATGAATTACATTATGAACCTGTGTTATAGTCCGATGCATGGATGTTCTGGTGATATAAAGCTTTTTGAAGATTTGACCAGTAATTACAAAGTTATCGCGAGAGAATATAACATGAACATATTTTGTTGATTTTTTTTCCCGTTTCTTCGAGAAACTACCTTTGTTAAGAAATTTGTTTTCAAACCTGATGGCAATAATTATGGCTATAATCTCTTTGTATGTATGACAACTATCGTTTGATGGAAAGAAGAAGTATTGTAGCAATCTGACTGTTAAATGAAACAAGTAGTAGTTACAGTTACAGTGGATTTGTTTGACCAGTACTCCAGTGTAAAAATGGTGTATAATGATATGAATACTGTATTCTACCCAGTTTTCAATAGATAGCCTTATTAACTGCCTGTTTATGTTCCCTGCGATATATTTAAATATATGAGTGTATTCATCAGCCTGAAACAAGTTTTATACCCCACACTTCAGATTCACTCACTAAATCTGTGTAATTCATTTATCAAATAAAGGGGTTTTCTTAAACGAATATGGAAACTCAAATTCTCTTCATTCATTTGTACGAAAATTAAAGATCAAGTAAACTGAATTTACTAAGTTATTGAGAGTTTTGTCCAATAGTGTATACTTGCAAGCAGACTATTTTAACGTCTTAATTATTTGATAACATATCATCAAAATGTAAATCGAGATTTACGAAAACCTTCCTAATTTCAGTCATGGTTTATGCACTTAGTCTATCGTGCATAATCCATAAATAGTTATGCAGCTAATATATGCAGTAAAATACCAACAAAACCGTGCGTCAAGAATTTCAATGTAGCTTTACTATTTCATCAGTAATCATATCGAATAAATCTTGAAAGAGATATTTAACTATGATAGTACACTTCATGGTTTTGATGTATTATTTTGTGTAAAGTTTTCCTTACATAGAAACATAACTATGTATATGAATATAAATCGAATCATTGAAAGTATATCCACCAGTGTACAATTTAATAACGACACAGTTGGAAAAAATCTTTAAATTCACTTTTCATTCAATGGGTCGTTTGTTTTGTCGTTGAAAACTGGATCCCCATCTATGGTCTTTTAGAAGTCAATTCCGTTAGAGTTTATCTTCGATCAATAAAAATGTTTATTTATTATGGAAATTGCACCTACACATTTTATCTTCATGTTATCCCTTGCGTTAATTTTAGAAAATCAGTCTAGGTATGTTTCGCAATGACTTCATGATTGTCCCGAAGTCCGACAGAAAGTCGGCACCTGGCGATGGTTCAAAACACCTACAAATCAAACAGATAGAGTTTAACACCATCTCGGTGTCTGGAGGTGGACTCGCGACCGCTGTACCTCATATTCATAGGTTTGTATCCACAACAGGCGAACAAATATTTCCTGTTCTTGGTAAGCGTGGGGGATCATGTGATCTGACGCTAGGTGAACTTGGTGAATTTTTGCTCCAGGTCTGGGAGAGGGTTAAAAGAGCCATATCCTAACCATTTTTTACGGGTTTTGATATGCCGCGGCGGGGATCGAGACTACGAAAGTTCTTACATGGTAACATCTCTGTACACTCTGACTTACTGATAACATTATACTATTGAGGTCGTGATGCACATGCAGATGTGTCAGTATAAACCATAAGACTCTAAAAAATTACAACAGAAGTTTCCATAGGCTAGGTTAGCTGTCAAAATAGTAATAAAACAAACATTTCAATAATTTTACTTAACAGATCTTAATAATTTCAAGCTTCAGTGACTAAAATACATATATACCGTGATTAGTTTTAAAGAATGACTTATCTTTAAATCATCTTTATGATATATATAAGTATATGTTCATAATTTAATTTGAATTTTAAATCGCAGGTTCACGCTCAGCCTGGCTGGAGTTCGTTACTCATCAGACCAGGTTAGTGATTAAAAATGATGATGATGAAGGTGATGATTAAGATGATGATGCTATAATGATTTTAATTTGGTTGTTTGTTTGTTGGGTTTACAGTATTTAAGTTATTTGGAGACGATGTCTATTGAGGCAGGTATAGTACTTCCAAACTGCAGTATCACGCCGTAGACAAATGGCATGATACCATACCCAGTCATATTATCCTGACACCGGTCCATCCTGTTCTGGAACTACAATTACATGCTGAGTGTCAGTACCATACCAGTACCGTTTTTACGACTTTGGTTTGTCGCGGGCCGGACTACATGGCGGACGACCTAATCGCTCAGCCATCGGGACCGATCCAATGATAAAAAATGTATCAGACGGTAAATAAAAACACATTTAATAAGGTGTCCGAAAATTCTGAGGTTATAAATTGTAATATCCTATGTGTGAGCCCGCAATTTATCTGTAACAGTGGGTCTTAAGCCCTGCTTATGCAGCGATTGTAAGAAAACCTTTAAGAGCCTTCGTTAGTATATAAGGGTTCGTCGCTTAAATGGTACCCCATTGGCTCTATGAATAAACAGAGAAAACGCTGTTATAACAGACTTTCCACCAGTCCTATTGATCTGAGCATGTTTGTTGGATCACTTTCGCTGTTTCCAGGTGCGGGAAAATCGCCCTATACAAGGACTGGCCCAGGGAATGGTAGCAGCGTGGGAGCTGTATAACGTACACAGGTTTGTGTATAAGTATTGCACGTGTACTTCAGGTGCATAGCTTGTCACTTTTCAACACGATATATGTATGTAGCATAGTTCTTATAATATACTTACTTCTAAGACACATGCGTGTCACTTAGATTAAGCTACACTAGTTGGTAACTGGTTCCATGCCTGTTTAATAATAACACACAATGGCCACTTGTAAAATAGCAAAACAGCAATTTCCATCGTATACTTTGACTTAGTAACACGACAAATTAAAACTTAAACTGGAGAGAAATAATGCAAAGCATTATTAAATGAAGAAAATCAACCACTGTAGCATGTGAAACGGTAAGGATTTTCCATTATCCGGCAAAGACAAATCCAGGTTAGCGGACCTTACCAGCGTCAAAGTGTTGGAACTCGCTTAGCATTCTTTTTTTATTTATTTTTTTCATATATTGTTTTCTAAAATTATGTTTGGAGTGATATAAAAATTTTCTATTAATGCCAACATAGGTCTTAATGGTGGTGTTTCAATAATTTTCTATAGGAAAGCGAGTGAAACTAGCGGTTTATGAAAATGAAAAACGGGAGATAGATTGTCATTTCGAGTCTAAACTTTTGTGTTTGTAATGTCCAACATTTTGTTTATTTTTGCCGTATCGAGAATTATTCTTACCGTTTAAAGTGCGCGGTCAGTAGCAAAGACTAAATGAAAATGCATGTTACTGATAACTTAGTTATTCTTTTATGCCTTAACAATACATTGGCATGGTAAACGCTACTAAATGAACATTGAACAGTTTGTTGTCATTTCGAGTCATACCTCCGATGTGTGTAAAGTCCGCCATAAGCTACTTCGTCGACCGGAAAAGAATTAAGATTAATGCCTCTCGATGGTTGAACCAGTGCTTTGCTCCTGGGAAGATAATGAAGATTCATGTCTCAAACACAACTATTATATCTGAAGTCATGTAGGATACCTCTAACCTCTGTTTCATTGCGAAATAAGACACATTTCTGAAATGGATTAAAGCTCTGAAGAGCGTAGTAATAGGGTTCTCTCTCAAGTTTGAGAAAAACGGTAGTTGATCCAAAATATTCTTTTCTTTATTTTCGATTTGACTTCCTTTCCCAGAATAATGCTTAGGGTATTTGGTTACAGAAATTAGATCAAGAAAGCGTATTGATTTTCGCCACATGTATTTTGTGTATGTTACTATAAGCTGTTAATGCTTAAGTCTAAATAAAGTGTTTGTTCTGTTCTGTTCGTCTCAATTAGTTTGTACGGATTCCCTCCTAAGTATTATTTATATGGCTCAAGATATCAACATTTCTTTTAAGAATGTAATTTTAATACTGGTTCTTTAACCATTTTTTGTAATTGTATTGTGGTGATAACTTATTTCTCAATTATTGCCTTTTTTCAGGTCAGTTATTATATTCGCTGTGATGGAGGGTGAGAGGTATGCCCAGGATCAGATATGGTTGGAAGCGGAATTGTTAAAATGTAAACCGGACATTCGAATTAAATTCGTAACTTTATTACATATTTGGTCCCACAGTATCCTTACTGAAGATCGACGATTGATAGTGTAAGTAAACTTGATATAACTCCCAAGAATATAGGGAAAATTTGCTAATTTTAATGTCATCTCACAAATGGTCGTAGATACATTTTATGTGTGTTGGGTTCCCCAATTTTAAACATATGAGTTTTTATGATCATGAGCACAGGGACTCGAAGTTGCACGGGGCGAATCATTTCGTACTAAGTGGTAACATTAAAATAGGAAGGGAGGACACTATTTTCGGCTATTTTATGAATATCGCATTTTCGGCAAATAACGATCAATAAAATAGTTCATATGCATTTGAAAGGAATAGAAATATAGAATCGTGTCGTTTCCCGTGTGTTTTTTATTCTTATAAACGACTAACAAGTGGTTTTAATGTCCCAATCGAGCTTGACAACAACCGGGACCGGTTACTTCCGGTTTCTTATCTAATGAATAAAATGTAAGTGCTCATTGGTCAATATATTCAAATCAAATACTGTGTAAGCAGGTATGACTTCCCTGTACCTTATTGTCCGACAATGATTACATTGCTCCCATTTTCGATCGCGTTGTTTACGCTATTCTGGACCTCCGTAACTTAATGAAGTTTTCCCGGGAAATGTCAGTTTCGTTTACATTTTGATTGACCAATAAAAACTTACCTTTATATTCACTTCTAAAGAAATCGGAAATAGGTGTCCCCGGCTGTTGTCAAGCTCGATTGGAACAATAAATTAACGATATTATCGTTACAAGAGAAAAACTACCTCATTTACGTTTAGGAATTTCTGAATTTATTAATTTAAAACACAACCTGGTCCATTTTCAATGTTGAATTTCGTTATAAACGCGTTTTTCCAAATTTGGTCTCAAAACAGTGTCCTCCCTTCCTATTTAATGTTACCACTAAGTACGAAATGATTCGACCCATGCAACTTCGAGTGCCTGTGATCATGAGTGGAATAACGCTGATACCATACAAATGTTTTATTTAATTTAGATACTGTTCTACTTAATCTCCCGTGTTCTATTCGCGGTGTTTTTTTGCAAGGGTGATGTCAATTACATAAATATTTAAAGGAAATACACTTTTATGAAATTGCGGAAAGTGTATGCATTAATTGTTTCAAGTTTATATTTGTACTATCGCGCCCAACTGAAAACGTACGTCATTTTGGCGCTTTTGTTTTATGCCCCCGTCATGAAAAGACGTCTGGCATAGAGTGTTATGTGTGTGTGTGTGTGTGTATGTAAGAGAGAGAAAGAGAGAGAGAGAGCAAGAAATCGTGTCCCGGCTGCAACTTTGTTATGTATGGTTGTGTTTTGAATAATTTGGCACAAGTGATCCTTAGGACAAGACGATGTGTCGTGAACAAAAACCAGATCGCTAGCTTGAAGACCAAGGTTACAGCACTCAGTTGACCTTAAATTTTGTTCCGGCTGTGACTTTGTTGTGAAAAGTCGTATTTTGAAATAACTTGGTACAAGTGATCCTTAGGTCAAAACGATGTGTCACAAATAAAAACCAGGTCGCCAACTTCAAGGTCAAGGTCACAGTTCACAGTAATCAGTTGACCGTAAAAATGTGTATGTGCGGTAACTTTGTTGAATATGGTTGTGTTCTGAAATAACTTTTTAAATGTACAAATGATACATGGGATCAGACGATGTGTTGCAAACAAGAACCAGTCACTTGCTTTAAGGTCAAGGTCACAGCAGTCGGTTGACTTTGAAATAATATCTGGGCTGTAACATTGGTGTGTATGGTCGGAGTTTGAAATAACTTGGCACAAATTATCCATGGAAGTTAGCAATGTGTCGTAAACAAAAACAAGGTTGCTAGCTTCAAAATCAGGGTTGCAGCACTCATTTGACCTTAAAACATGTGTAAGCAATTGTGTCGGCCTATAAGTTTTTTTTATGGTCTTGTTTAGAAATATCTTTCCCTGGGACAAGACAATGTGTCACTTGCAAGCATTATCCAGTCCGCTAGCTTGAAGATCAAGGTCACAGCACTCGGTTGACCTGAAAATCTGTGCAATCGACGGTCATTTAATATTAACCTGCCTGTGAGTGTCTGTGCGTGTGTCTGTGTGTTAGTCTGGGCAAGCAATCGTGTTCCATCTTTGTGTATGGTTGTGTTCCTTAGGAAAAACAGTGTATCGCTAGCTTGAAGTTCAATGTCACATCACTTATTTGGGGTCAGGGTCACAGCGCTTATTTGATCTTAAAACATCTTCCTTTATATTTCCAGTTTCTCATTATATTCTTAGGCAAAAGATCAATCTAATAAACAAAATGGTTGCATCCGCGTCCTATGAACACATTTCTAGTTTATTTTCCTAAATAAAGAATATACGACACTTTTTTGTCATGGAAATGTTAACATGTATTTTTTTTCCTTGTTTTTTTTTATCCTAAGGCAAGGATTTATTTTACATCAATATTTCCTAGTATTCTATGCACAAACGTAAACTGAATAAAGTTAAAGGCCCTTTTTCTTAGCGTACAGCTTTTTCTTAAATTTTTGCGCATAAGTACTTTAGACTAGAAGATATATGAATTAAAAAAAATGAGGTCACCATGCTCGTTTTAGAGATTAAGCTTATGGTAGAACATAACTGTTTGCTAAAATGTGTTGATAAAGATCAAGGTATTGAAAATTGGAAAGATTTAATTTCTAAATATTTTAAACGCATATTAAAATGATATTTTCAGAAGAATTCATCACAATATGTAACTTATAATGTGTTTTATATGGTAAAGGTGAAAATACTGTCAAACATGCATGGAAAATATCACACTAGTGTAAAATTTCCATTATGCCAGGACCGAAATACATAATAAATTCTAATAATTTATTTTTAACCTGACAAATCTTTTTTTTTTTGTCAGATTGATTTCTAGAAATGTAAAAATATATATAATTATCTCACCATGTTTTTTTTTTCACATAAAATTAAAAAATCCTAAACGCGACTTTTTTTGACCTCAAAAATTCAACAAATATGATCATTATCACGTTTATAACACATAAATATTAAAAGTTTGATTTCCCTTAAACATTCTTCTTTAAACAAATAAAAATTTCCAAAATCATTTTTTTACCAATATTGAAATCAGTGGTAATCCGCTGAAACGTCCTTTAGTAATAAAGCTGAATTGTACTCATCTAAGCGATCTAGAGTGTTATCACCATTTATATATAACAGATGAATTTCAAGGCCTTAAAATCAAAATAGATTAATAACCAAAAATAAAAGTTATCTTTTGTAAAATATAATGGATAACCATCATTTCTGAAATAAAAATGTGTATATAGTTGATAATCATAATATGTTAAAATTTATAAAAACAAATCATACCGGATTGGTCAGCTGAACCGCTTGTTCTTAGGTAAAACGCGAATAGGGAAACTTTTTTAACCAATAATTTGAGACTCTATTTTCTAAACAATATATATATATATATATATATTATATATTTTTTAGGATAAAAAATTTTGACACTTCATGTTATATTCATAAACTCGGACAGTGGTGATTCCCTTACAATATAAATAGTTGAGAATCAATCAGTATTATCACTTTAACGTCTAACCAAACTTAACCTACAAATTTCACATTACGAGTATTTCATTATTTTTATGTAAAAACAATGAGTATTACCTGTACTTGTTTATACTTTTGACCACAGGGACGGAGAGGAAGTGGCCATTGTGTACTTCAGAGTCGGCTATTCCCCGGACCACTACCCCACACACAAGGTAACTTTAATATCATGATTTACATGTAATGTATCAAGGTGGACAGTGGACACAGTCTTACCTTTATAGTTTTAAGTACCTAATACGTTTATTGATTCAAACGTGGTACCGGGATACTAAACACGATACAACTGTTCCTGGGGGTGTCAAGAAGGTAAGAAGATAAACTTTTGTGTTTGTTTGAAGGAATGTATGAGACTTTATCAAGTTATGAAACAAGAAAAACGAATGCTTATACACAGAATTTGATACGGTTTTTATGTAGTGGGAGAAGAAAGTCAGATTGTCAAATCTTGAGAATCTGAGTCACCAAAATTACCAGAAATACTACCCTGTATTTATTTCCCTTATTGTACATAAAATAAAAAACGTAGATTTCTGTAAACACATGTAGCTGTTTTGTATGAATGCGCATCTACCAGTGGACCGTGCCTGATGCATATATTGTACTTGCAGGAATGGTCAGCCCGACTGATGGTGGAGAAGTCTATGGCCATCAAGTGTCCATCTATCCAGCACCAGTTGGTGGGGTGTAAGAAGGTCCAGCAGGAACTGGCCAGGCCAGGAGTCCTAGAGAGGTTCGTGCAAGAGGCGGACATACAGACACGTATACAGAACACGTACGCTGCACAATACAGTCTCGACCTGGTAATCAGGGGTTTCTTTTCTCAACCACAAGACTTACTCCTGGAAAGGAGACGAATTCAATGACAATTGTTTTAAAAGTGGTATTTTTCCTTATTGCAAATTAAAAACCAACAACACAACAACAATAAACATTATATATGTTAATTGTTCTGCACGTATCGAAATGTGATTGACATATCTGGTGTTCAGACATATTTGATACATTAAAATAATACTAATTGGTCATATATATATATATAAATATATATATATATATATATATATATACCGTGTATAGGTCAGCCTATATATACACAACCATGAAGGAATGAAATGAGCATATGATAATATATATGTAAAGTACTCTTAATTGTAAAAAACCCATGCTGACCATCCTAGGCTATCTGCCAAATTTGAGGACGCGTTTGATAATGAGTTGATGACTGGTGCTACAGTGTTAACGGGTATTATTGAAAGAGTTTTCCCTTTTAAGCATACTAAAAACGTCCTGTCTCATCATACCTCATTCTCTGTGGCTAAAATTACTTTACCATACAGAACTGGTACGACAGCGCTGTTTTTGGATTTCTTGTTAAACCTATATATTACTATGAGACTTTCCCGTTACGCGAGGACCGTGTTACAAGACAATTATATTGCGTAAAGTAAAAAACAAACAAACTGCAAACAATGGCCGCATGACCCCTGATTCACAGAAATTCTTCCTATTTGCCTGCTGCATAACGCAAGTTTTGGATCAGAAAAAAAAAATATATTTTTGTTTCCTGCAAACATCCTAATAACCGGGCTTAGTTTAAAAGGTTCCTGTCTATTTTTTTTCTACAAGACCAGGAGTGATGTCAGATTAGTGTAGCATCAGTCCATAATGGGTGTGTCCAAAGCAATTCAAAGATTAAAGGGTCAAGCCATTCGTTGTTGGGGAAGGAAGCGGGAAGAAAGAAATCTCTAAACAAAATGGTTGTAATGCTCTTTATTGCTCGTGTGTGTTAACGTGTACGTATATTCGCTTGTATACACAATTCAGGATCCAGAGGGAGATAATGCCGTATCTATGGCAATGACATCACCAGACAAATTCGTTTTGAAACCACAGAGGGAGGGCGGTGGTAAGTGGAAGTTTATATCTGGTTCATTCTTGGCCGATATCGATAACTCATAATAGGGAAGAACTGGAAAGCCCAGGTTCGAGACTCAGTCATTTTTCACTGTGTGACATTTGGCGCCAAACGTGGGCACATGACTGTATCGCCTCTTCTCTTTTCAGGTTTTTTTTTTCTTTTGCTCACTCTTTTGTTTATTTGATAGCCTTATTCTCTACTGTCTCAATCTTTCCATTTTTTTTCTTCGTTTAAGGTTTTTCGACATTCTCTTCATACTTGTTAAGTTTCTGTCAATGGCGGAATAATTAAATTTATGAATATGTCTCTCTAAAGTATATGTGTAGAGCTTACTCCAAAGCATTTGAAATGATCGGTTTTCACAAATCACTAATGCAGAGAACTCTTAAGTTTTCTTCAGGAATACTGAAATTAAATAGATCTAAATTTACATTATTTCATAGTGACATTGTTTTTCTTTTATATAAATGAAATATCAACATTAATATTACATATTTTTAGACTGTCAGTGTAACAAAGTACAGGTATCTTTGCTAGACCTTTCTGGTTGAATTGTGCAATGGAAATATGACGTCATGATCTAAATAATTGAGCTGTTCTGTATGTATTGTACGTAATTTTCTAGGGTTGTTTAAAAACAAATTTGTTATGCAAACGTTGATACCTCGAGTAAATGATAAAAGGGTTTTTTGTTGTTTCAAGTATTTATCTGAGCCCCGCTTGTGTAAACACTAACTAAAGACCCTATAATGAAGGTGATATTGTTCAGTGATAGTGTCCACTTACTGCGGTTCCGAATGGTACAAGTTCGATTCCCGCCGAGGGATCTTTCAAAACTTTTCTAAGCGTTCAGTGCGTGTACAACAAAGGAACTGAAGAGTTAGATAAGCATTAGTATTCAAATTGTAAAAAAAGGTTAAAATTAAGACCATTTTCCTGTATATCTGTTCGCTTACGGAGGTGACAGACATGCTTTGATTTTATTATATAGCAATTTTGTATTTGTCTAATTTATATGTTCTGTATTTTTCTCAATTGGCTAATATCATTCTTTCATGTGAACCATTTGCAGGAAACAACAAATATGGAGACGACATACCTGCCCTTCTATCCACCCTTAACAACAACAAGGAGAGAAACGCTTATATCCTGATGGAACGGCTGTTTCCATGGACACAGAACAACTATATTGTCAAGAAAGGAGTTGGGATTGAGCTTATAAATGTTGTGAATGAGCTTGGAATATTTGGTGTTTATATTGGGTATGATTTTATGAGTTTATTTTTTATCATATTTTTTTTTATTACCTTAAAAGTTGGAAAGCTGAATTGAACATCTCTCTCTCTCTCTCTCTCTCTCTCTCTTTTATCACGAGATATATGTTTTTGCGAGTATTTGGTGGGTTTTCTTTCATTTACTTTTTATTTGTCCATACAGTTAAATCAAGAATTGTCTTTTAAAAAAGATAGGTGGCGTTGATGGAGATAAGTAAAAGTAGAACGCTTGTATTATGTACAAATCATTATCTGTGAATCATTTCATCCTAGAAAGTATTAAAGCGTCCAGTCATTAGCGGCCTAGTAAACATCAATGTAACAAAGCGTACAATCTTTCAGTCATACAGTGAACAGACTGTAAAATACGGTATTTATAACGTTAGTCCCGAAACAAGACTCATTGTGCTTCAAAAAGAAGTGTTTGGATAAGATAGCTTTATATTTATCGAACTTGGAAACTGAGATTCAGTCAGAATATTTTATTTTAAATTTCTTGAATACGAAGTATATGTTTCAGCTAGTTGTCATCTCAACAGACATTGGTGCGTAATTTTTTTCCATGTGTATAGGACTATCTGCAGATGAAAAACGTTAAAATACTCATTCAGCACTGTCTTACGTTATAATTCCTAGGTAGGTCTAAAGGGAGGTTAGACAGCTACGCCGAAAAAGTTTAACATATATTTATTTTACCACGATTAGACAGAAAGCGACATCGCTTATAATAATCTTATCGTTGGTATTTTTGGTGGCGTTCGCGTAAATCCTCTATGTGGGAGGAAACCCACGTGTCCGAACGGGTGAGCTATACCCTTCCATATACAACATTGGACAGAGCTGGGGTCGCACCCGAATTGTATTAGTGAAAAACCAGCTATCCGGAGACACGCCTGTCTTAATTAAGCAACCAGTCTGAGTCAGGAAACTAACTTTAGGCCGAGGATGGAAGACTGTGGGTTGCAGTTAGCCCCTAAAGGGTGTATTAGTGTATTTATAGGGGCCCCTGAGATGTAAGGAAAGATAAAGTGAGGAGAATTTGGGCTGAAGAAGCAGATGCTTAACCAATATCTTCGGGAATGTTGAATTTAGCTGTTTAATGGTTGCTACAATTCTATGTTTGAACCTTTTTTTTATAGTTTTTATATCAAAATGAAAATGGCACGATAAAGTTTTGTTTGTTTACTAGGTATGGGAAATTGTTGACGTAATCATGTTAATCAAACAATGTGAACATTATTTCATTCAAGACGTACATTTATTGGTTGCCGGAATCTCCGGACCTGAGCCCTTTTGACTTCTATATTTGGGGATATCTACAAACCCTTTCATCTTGAAACACATAGATATGGACAAGAAAGTATGATTATATAATACAATGTGGAAAATGTGTATGTATTCTGTGTCAGAAAACTTAACAATAATAGTGAGTGTTCAATGTACTACATCGTTCTCGGTGAAAAAATAGAGAGCCTGCAAATGGTAACAGACATTTTTAGACTCGTTGTACAGTACATGTACAAAAAAAAATTCGCTAACAAGGGTTTTAACGTTATCAACATGCATTGGAATTGCTCCATAGTATTATTAGTACTATTAGTAGTACTAATTCTGTATTCATTCACTGATTGTTTGATTATTAATGCGAATCGAATTTGAAGTGACAGCATTTGCCAAAATACATGACCAGATTTTCGCTATAACAGACAAAATTGTGTTAAATTATTGGAGATTTATTTTGTAGGTCGGAGGGACAGGAGTTCCTGAACACGGAGGGCGGACTGTTGATTAAAAGCAGAGATACGTCGCTGAACGAGGGTTCGGTACGAGCAAGTTCTGCTGCTCATGACTCAGCCTTCCTTGTGGACGATGAGTGAATTTTGATATCTAACCAGTGGAAAGCGAGTCAATCCATGTATAAATAAAATTAAGCAAATTTAAAGCTGCTGAATTACTCAAAAAGCAATGCAATAAAAACAGAAGATATACAAATATAAAATTTTTATAGCTATATGCAAAATATAGTGCATATATATATAAAGTGCACCTGTAGTTTACAAGATTAAATAGAATTAACTATACTTGAATGACTGTAGAAAATTACATGTAACTCGAATAGTCCTTATATATTACGTAAACCTAGTGAAATGACAACCCTGAAGACAGTAGATATCATACTTAAGACCTCTAATGAACCCTTACAATGATGTGAGCACATGTGACTGCTTGTGCGACCAGTGCAGATGAAGATCGGCCTGCTCTTCCTCATCAATATAATAATATTGTTAAATTCTGGATGAAAATATTAAGATCAGATTCTAAAAAACATATCAGCATCATATAAAGCATCATATATAATGTTTTGTACGAACGCTTATTGAATAAACCGGACTGTAAAAATTGGTGCACTCTTTTAAGAAATTTACTGTTCTCATTAGTTTTTGCTGAAATATTGTATTCACAATCTGTTGGTGATTAAAAGTTTTTTCCTCGGGTGGATGGAACAGGCCTGTTGCTACATCTATTGATGAGCGTTTATGTACTATTTGTGACACATTAGAAGATGAATATTACTTTATGCTTGAATGTAAAATGTATAACAGTTTAAGAAAACATTCAATTCCCTCATATTACTATATTAGACAAAGCATGTTCAAACTTGCTGAGCTATTCATGACAACAAACACAAAGATCATAAAAAAGCGGAGTAACTTTTTAACAGAACAGAACAGAACAGAACAGAACAGAAATTTATTTACGAAGGACGTGTACATAGTACATAGTCATATACATATATGTGAATTTACATGAAAATATATCAATGAGAAATACATGGTAAGCAAACAATAATATACAAAGCAAAATTGGTACAATACTAGTAATGCACATGGAGGAGAAAGAAGGATTTACAGTTATGGAGGACAAACATTTACAGCAACAATACAGTTAATTTGACAATATAATTGTTCTAAGCGCTAATGATTCCTTAACAAAAAGAGAGATTTTACATAGAATATTTTTGTTTTTACAATTTAGAAGTTGAAGAAATTTAAACATTGATGGTCTTATGTTGTAGTATTTTGGAATATATTTGTTACGTTGTTCATGAAAACAAGTACAGACACAAATAAAATGAAATATGTCTTCTAAGTCATGGGTTTTGCAAC
>CM037786.1:1385676-1435676 GCA_021229015.1 Solen grandis
GTATCTATGATAATGTGTTACAGTAGCTAAATACCAGCACTGATTTTTCCCATGGTTTCAAAACTTTATAAAAACCCAATAATGTACCATCATGTCTTGTTACTGTGGATACTTTTACGTGTGTCCTTATCACATTAGACAAAATGATATGTTTCTATCTAAAATGACAATTAATATTTTCCTTTTAATTTCTATTCTCTACACTCTTAAACAATTTCCTCCCTACTCTGTATCTTATTGCTTCACTTGGTTTGCTCTTCTCTCGGTTGGAGTTAAATTTTATGGACTGATTTGTGGATATTTTTGGGGGTATCAGAAGGTTCATTGTTTACTTTTCCCTTTTTACAATGGATGATCTTAAAATATTTAATCCCATGAACCTTTACTGCAAGTGTTTTTGTATGTATATCTCACCCATGGCTAAACTATTACTGTTAAAATTTGGTCATGAAACATTATTCGCATAGATATAGGGTAGCCATGGTAGATTTACATGAATATTTCTTTAGATTTTTTATATGCATGTTATGGAGCTTGTGCCTGCATACTAATACATTCTCAATTTTCAGCATCCAATACTTGATAAGGGTAAATTATAAGTTTCATTCAGAATTAACCCAGACGCTTAAGCATTAGTCACCTAAGTTTTCTGAAATTTTTTTTTTAAATTATATTTATCTTCATTCCCATAACTTTATGCGTATGGTTAAATATCATATTGCTGAGAGCTGGTGATATTCACTCTAATCTTGGACCTGAATCTGTTCGTACCTTTACTTCGTCATCTGCTTCTTTTAATGATGTTCTTAATGTTAACAAATTTTCTTTGGTACACTACAACGTACAAAGTCTCCTAAACAAACTTGATCTTATTTCCACTGAACTCTCTGATTTCGATATTCTTGCATTTACTGAAACATGGCTTAACGAATCAGTATCCAATGAAGATCTAAAAATAGTAAATTTCCAAATACCAATTCGGAAAGATAGGCCTGAAGACAGCCACGGTGGAGTTATTCTCTATGTAAAAAATTCAGTTCAATTGAACCCCCCAGAATCGAGTGTCTATGGATAGAGGTTTATTTTAGTTGTAGCAAAAGAGTCATATTCGGTGTATTTTACCGCCCACCGGGCTCTGATACTGTCTATAATAAACTTATAGAGGACTCTCTATCTTTAGCTCTTGATACTGGTATTTCTGATATTATTGTGACAGGTGATTTCAATTTTAATAATAATATCCCATCTCAAAATCAAAAAGTGGTATCAGTTCCATATTAGATCTCATCCTCGTAACTAATAAAAACTATGTTGTTGCATCAGGTGTTGATGAACACTTTCTTGATCAAGATATAAGATATATCATTGTCCAGTATTTTGTTTATTTAACTTCAATAAACCTCGTCGGCTTAGCTACAAAAGGCATGTTTGGTATTATGACCGTGGTAATTATGATCTACTACGTACAAAAATTGGGTCAACTGATTGGGAGTCGCTTTTCAATGATGATATTGATATCTATACGGATAATTTTACTGATAAGTTGATTTCTATCTGTAAAGAACACATTCCGAACAGAACTGTTAATATTCGCCCAAGAGATGCTCCTTGGATAGATCATAACATACGTAAAAGTAAACGCAAAAGGATACGTTATTACCGAAAAGCTAAACGCACTAACAATTTAGATGACTGGTGTAAGTTCCGTAGACTCCGTAAGGCACGATTCCTTTATTTCGAAATGCTAAGTCTCAATATTATACCAGCCTTGCTGACAAACTACAAAGCTCGTCACTCTATTAAAAAAACTGGAGGAACACACTTAAGCCTTTCATTTCAAATAATCGGGAAGTAGTATACCCTCCTCTTATTAATCCTAATAATTATTGTTCTACTTCTACTGACCATGAAAAAGCTGAAGTTCTAAATAATTATTTTGCTAGTCAATCTTTTCTTGATGACGACGGTAGTAATCCACCATGTCCTGTTAATCGTCCGTCTGACCAACAAATTATCCTCCATCATTCTGAATCCTACAGAAATGTTCTTACGTAACCTCGACGTTGGCAAGGTCGTGGGACCAGATGGCATTGGTAATCGCATTTTGCATGAAGCATCACGCGAACTTTCTACTCCGTTATGTTCTCTTTTCAACTATTCTCTTAGATCCTGTGTTGTTCCCGTTTCATTATTTGATAGGGTGACATTATTTGATTTCAAAGAATGCATTATTTAAAGTAGAAGTGATGTTGTTGTCAAACAAATGTGATGTTTTTTTGTTGTTGTTTTTTTTTTGTTTTTTTTTTTTTTACAAATGTTTTTGGAGTAAGTAATTTGCATAATTATTATCATAATTTAAAACTACTGCTACTACTACATGCAATATCAAATAAGATATAAATACCTGGCAATGATCCTTGAGGCTAGCGTTTAGTGCAAGGTGTTCTGCAATGAATACATTTTAGATATTTAGATACTTTTAAAGTTGATTCAGCGGAAACAGCTCTTTTGCAATCAATTATAGATGCAAACGAACCGGAATATCAATGAGTATCAATATCTTGACCGTTATCAGTATTTTCTAGGGATGCCCGATATCGTCGATATATCGGTTTATCTTATGATTTTCAATGAGATACTGGAATATATCAGTGAGATATAATTTATATCTAACTGTTGAAACTGTGTGTGATATAGAAAGTTTGTTCCCGATCTGTCTTGACTTGACTATTTGAGTTTACCGTCGCTTCGACAGTATTTCAGTCATATAGAGACGTCCAGCTAATTACAGGTGGAGGAAGACCCCGAATGCACAGAGGCATCTGGGTAGAATCACCGACCTACCGCAAGCCAGCTAGAAGGCTTCCTCACATGAAAATCCGAATGACTCTGCCGGGACTCGAACCCACGCGGTGAGGGACTGAGTGAGTGTAAAAGTCAGCGACTTAACCCTCTCGGCCACGGAGGCCCCTGTTCCCGATCTGTATATTGAAATATATAGCAAAGTAGAACCTAAAACGGATAAAGATTTCCATGACGTAACGGTTACGTCAAATAATAAGACGTGATTTTGGCGCCTTTTTATTGTATTAATTGTTTTATCATCACAACTGAATAATAGAAGTTCCAACATTTAGAGCTGATTTTATGTTATTCATTGTCATCCTTGCTTTTACAAAAATGCATGCACTTCGGTTAAAATAGGTTAATTATATTATATAGCAATAAACAAAAGTATGTATCGCGATATGCTTGGTATATATCGCGATACTTATCGCGATGGAAGATTCTTGATATATATATATTCCTAGTGATTTCCCGTCATTTTACTAGCAAATATCAGCATGGCAAATAATCTTTGTGTGGGGATTTTATCAAACAAAGTGGGTGAAATGAAATACGTTATCATCACACCGGTTCTAGTTGAACATTATCGTATCAGTGTTTGATCAAGTTGATAAGTATCTACAACGATCTTGGGCGTAGGACATCCTGATAACTATCGAGTTCTTACTAACATGATTGCTTACAGATTATATTTCCGTTAAATCTTTAGTCAACAACCATTTGTAGTTGAATCAATTTTATATTCTGGTTTAAATCTTAAAACATATTTATGAAATTATTTATTTTTTGTTAATACATATTTCAATGTGAGGAAATAATATGATAGACACTAAACAGAGAGTTAACACAATATACACCCATAATATGTGTATTTAAATCTACAAAAGCCAAGGAGAAAGATAAAAATAAGTTGACCGGTTCATACAAATGAAAAATGGAACATTGGCCGCTGTGATGACCCTCTGCAGTATACAGACTTGTTTTGATGCTCTGGCAAAAGTAGCAGACTCAGATAAGTCTGCTCAGGGTAAAATATTTCTTGATATATTCTTAAATTTTGCTAAGTAAGACATTCCTTCAAAACAAGTAACAATAAGATCACGTGATAAACCGTGGTTCGACATAACTTTTAGAACTTATATTAGAATCAGAGATAAAATTTTAAAAAAAAAACAAGCTTTGAAATCTGGAAAATAACATTATTGTGTTAAATATAGAAATGTGAGAAATAAGGTAATCAACATGAAAAAAATATGCCAAAGAAAACTGAACTTTTGTGAAAAATAAAAATGATAACCTGGGAAATATACCTCCATTGAACGTTCTTACTACTCGACAACTTGGACTAGTTAAATGTCATTTCATACTATTATTTTTAGTGTAGCAGACTTGGCTGTGTTAATATTAAACCATTTCACACATTGCTTCATATCGTACCAATAAATTATCAGCATCGATTTTAGGGTAATGGCGTTTGTTAAGAAAGAGAAATCACCAGCGGATCGGCAATTCTCGGTATAATTCGCTAATTTGAATTGACCAATCAGTGACTGGGTGAAATTTTAAATGTATGTTTTTTTTCCCTTTGAACAAAGTGTGAAATTAAACACCAGCATGTAGATTATGTGTTCGGGAAGTGCTCGTTGATTTACGTAGGGTAAGGTAGGTCTCATATCGGAGTGAAATGGTCTATTAAACCATCGTAACAGTAAATCAAGTCATTCAGTTTCTGTATGCTCGTATCACAAGTAATATTTATACTGTTTCTGTATTTATTGACATAATATACGAGTAAATCAAGTAATTTCATATTAGAAACTTACATGTACAGTCAATACTATATAGGGATAGCCGTCGTTGAAGTGATATAAAATCACAATTATCATTATATCATGTCATATCTTATTCCCGGGGAAATCTGCAGATAAAGCACGTCTAAGTGTTGGTTTCAACAGATATCAATTCGATATTTAGCCTCGATATCTATCACAACTTAAACATCCTTCACGTGCAAAATTCTCGAAAGATATAGTGTCAGTGGCACGGAAATACTTCAAACCTATGGTAACACTAAGTGTCATTCAAATTATCAGACTAATTGTCATCTCTCTTTCTCTTTCTCCCCCTCTCATCTTCTTTCTCTGATCTAATCAAATAACTTTCCCTATGCCCTAAGTATTATGTTTTGTACCATTCTGCGTCTCTTAAGTTTTCGTTAAAACCTTATTTCTGTTTATTCGGAAACAAGATCTAAGACCTTAGTAATCCATTTCACCTATTTCAGATATTACAAGCGATAAGCAGATTTTAAATACCATGAAAAATCCTGCCCCGGGGGATTAGAAGTCCATCATTTTGGGATTGGGTGTCAATTGCAATACCACTAGGACACGTCACTCTTCATCCGGACGTTCTTCGTAAGATTTAAGGACCTGACCCACACTAAGTTAGAGATATAATTAAGGGAGAAAAGCAGCAAGTATTGCTCATTACTATTAGTAATGTTCACTGCACAGTTGACACTGTAACTGTAATGTAATAAATTGATTGTAAACTGGATTTGTTTGTTTGTTTGTTTGTTGAGTTTAACGTCCCACCGACACTATTTCAGTCATTTGGAGACGATGTCTACTTGAGACAGATATAGTGCTGCTACACTTCAGTATCACGCCGAAGACATGTGGCATGATACCACACCCAGTCACATTATCCTGACACTGGGTTAACCAGTCCTTCAAGTACCCTTATATGCTGAGCGCCAAGCAAGGGAGATATAACAGTACCATTTTTTTCGACTTTGGTATGTCGCGGCCGGGGATCGAATCCACGACCTCCCGCTCCCGAGGCGGACGCTAAACGGGATTTGATTATGATATTTCTGTTCCATTCACTTCCATAAGCCCAGGCAATATTGAATTGCAGACATGTCATGGCTGCGTTTATAAGGAGACGAATGTCTCCTCAAGCCCACCAGTGTTTTGATCGGTCTCCATTAACAAAGGATGGCATTTGTCAGGTCACGCCAAAGTCAAAATGACCAGTTAAGAGGAATACAGTTTATAACCAGATGAGCTTGCAAATCATGTAGTCTTGGGTGTTTGAAATGTTTCAGGTGAGGGTGGTATAGAGGAGTCACGTCCAATCTACCTATTATTGATGACAAGTTGTGATAAAAGGATGTTTAAGCGTAAATGGTGATTCATTGATAAATACCATTTAATATAGCCATTGAAACGTACTTATGTTTCCCTTTTCGAATCCTTGGACGTTTTCTGGTGAACTATAATGAACCCAAATCATTATGCCCCCTTCATATCTTCCTTCTTAAATCCATTTGGAACATGATCATTGGTTCCATTATTCATTTTAGAAGCTATGAAATTTCCCGGGTTGACGGACTCGGCGACATATAAATGGCACTGGGTGTCCATTCATCCTCTGATCAAAGGCTTCTATCAGCTGCGGGGTAACCATTCGCATAACTACGAATCAATAATTCGAAGTGGACGAAACAGAACTATTCTAGTTGACGATAGGCTGTAGACAAGTTTAACAAGATAAATAATGAAAATATAAAGTTATTAACTGAAGACTTTTGATTAAATTCACAGTGGAATCATATTCTTTTTAATCAAATCGAAACAAAGCCACATATATGTATATTGATATCGTATTCACATTGTACTGCACTTAACGTCATTTCTCATTATCACAATATACCCATCAAAAAGTGCTCTTTGGCATGGCCAGTTGATATATATATCATTTCATTATGTGCATGCCATTTCCTTTTAACATCAACAAGATAAATTCACCATGGAGGTTCTAATCGGATTTTGTTATGTACAGGATTTGGCATTATCAGGATTAAAAAACTGTAAAACGTGTGACATGTCTTGTTGCAACCATCTCCTACCGGAAATGCTGGATCTATTAGCGCCCTACCAAGTCTAATTCTTCAAGGTCTTTTGTTTTTTGTTTGTTTGTTTTGGTTTTGCTGATATCGGAAAAATTAAGACGATTCATTTTCCATTATCAGCCAGTCTCCGCGTTGATCTCCGGAAGAAAAATACCTACTAGTATGTAATTGAGTTCAGCTATATGGGCAGTTATAAGAGTATTAAAATAAAATGATAATGCGGAATATTCCTGGCGCTCTTATGCCTAATTACATACTTACGGTCTTACTGTTCACGGTAACCTTAATTACTTTTTCTCACTAATTCTCCTTGACTTTTTTTGTTCCCAGACGACTGTTGTCTAGATTGTCAACCAATCATTTTTTCCTGTACTCAACTTGCCAAATAGGGTTTGAGTTGGCCATAGGTGTCCCCGTATTTTCATTCGAAATGTTTCAGGGGTTTTGGACGTAATTTTAATACAATTTACGAGTTCAAATTGCAAACAATAACCCACAAAAAGAATTTCTTCAGCTTTACGGGCTATCATTTAAATATGGACTAAATCAAATTACAAAATTCCGGATTCTTTAAATACTTCTTTTCAATTTGTATTTTTACAAATCCTGTACTTGAATTGATGAAAAATTAAGGTAGTGTTCATTAGTTTCCAATTTCCATTTTGTCCGGGGGATTAATACTGTATCATCAAAAATACGTAAGTACGATCCCAGGCTCAAATTTGAGTAGCATACTCAAATCCCTTTAAAACGCTTCGTCTTAGAAAAATGTCAAATGTTTTGTTTCGTGTATTCCCAACGGATTCAGATAACATGTATTTAACTAAATGCAAATGAAATTGTCTTGCTGTTGATCAAACTGAATCAAATAATTGAATAGGAAATTTAGCATTTGTATGGAACCCATGGGAAATGTATTCGTGTGTTACTGACAGAAAATTGTATTCACTTCATCAACTTACACTACAATGTACATACGTACCCATTATTTGCTGTGCAGGTGTAATCATATTGAAATAGTTTTCATTGCATTAAGTAAAAGCCGTTTCAGAACGTTGAAGCAGTATAGAGAGCTAGCATCAAAAACTAATTTCACAAACGTACATACTGATAACATACTCTGCTGTTTGATAGTGGAAATACCGTTTACTTGAGCATATCTTTCTGTGGTTGAATCCACAAGGGACAATCATTGAATTATCGTTTATTCCATATTGGAGGAAAATCATAATTATCAATAATAATGCATCAAATATGTTCTTGATCTTGTTGAAACTTATTGTGTAGGGGGAGGAGATAAAACACAAAAGCTGAACAATGTCCCTATGGAAGCTATTATTTTAGAATGTGTCTGAACATATTTAGCGTTTTTCTGTACAGCCCATATAGCAGACTATCAATATCAGATATAAAAATGAAAACGTTTTGGAATTATTGCATTGCATTGTTGCAGACAGTGTCTTTACTGTTGCTGTAAACTCGATTGTAATAGAATACACTGTAATAGTATTTCGTTCAAAAATACCGGTTGGTTGGTTGGTAGTTAGTAAGCTAGTTAGTTCTCACCAACAGTATTATAGTCATTTGGAGACGAGCTATAACAGTACAATTATTTTCGACTTTGATTTGTGGCGGCCGGTGATCGAACACACGGTTCTGTAAAGTACTCTGATTCAGTTACCATAGATTTTAATATTTTTTCCATCTGAAATATATAGTAGCATACCAAACATAACCTACATTGCGTATGTGACTTTTTAATTGTTAAGATAAGTATTCATACGTTATTACGAAGATTCTATCTGCATTATTTTTAGAAGAAAAAAACTCCTGCTTTTAAACTTATTATATGACGATTCCAAAGGGCAACGGCCGTGTACATTTTGCATTTCTATCGCCTAAACGACTGGTCTTCTTTTCTCTGCTTCTTTTTTTGATCTACACAAGTACATAATACAGTTATGATGTACCAGAGATAGTACTCGTTGATAGACACGGAGACAGGGGTTCTATCAAATGAATTCCTTCTCACCCCCTCTTCTAACTTCGGGGGGGGGGGGGTGTACTCCAGTAAGTGCTGAGTACTGAATGCTCAAAGAGCACTCGTGCAACTAGTACTCGAGTAGGTACTGATTAATTCTTTATGGACTTACGAGTACCTTCCGGGTAATTTTTCACAAATGATTTTTTATGGTATAAAACTGTCTAAATGTAGACAATGGAGGGTCACAAATGTAGTAATGCATATTGCCGTAAGACAACAAAAAAAAGTTAACACGGAAAAATATCATTTCAGAAATATATTCATGAATAATTCATAACTGAAAAACAGCCACCAATAAAGCCAAATGACAATAGCATATAGACAATCAAAGCGCTGAAGGCACTGACGTTTGTGTGTGTCTCAAATGAAAGAGTGGTTGAAGAGCTGCAAGTCGATCACCAATAATTAAATTCACTTTGATAAACAAAAGAAATGCCGCATTCCTGTTCTCTCAGGGCTATCAGAGCTTTGCTTTGTATTCATGCAGTACCTTATCTACAACAGACTCTTTTTATAGATTGAAGTAACTATGCAAATTTTCTGCACAGGTCAGAGGCTCCGAACTCATTTAGGATAGTAGATATAAAGGTTTCGGTGTAAGAAATAACCCTTGGAGATATCTGAGGTCGATAGATTGATGTGATTATCAGTATGTTACAATGATTTGTTTTGGACTTCATATGGTTGTTGTAACAGCCTAAAATGACCGAACGCTGCACATAAACTATCAAATTTATTTGCGAGCCACCTATGCATCGAAACAAACTATATTCGTGAGCTTGTTAAGTGATCACGTGATAAAAACAGTTATAGAAAAAATAGCCTATGATATTTTCATGTCACAGGCAATTTTTGTAGCCTGTAAGTATTTATTTTTGACACAGCATTGATATTTAAGCATTTTTGCTTAATTCTAGTATACTTATGTTGTAGAGATATATACAATTGTTCGATCATATTTACACTATTGAAAGGTTATTCGGTTTTAAATCTAGGAGATCCTAGGATGAAAATGTAGTACTATAGTTGGTGTGACTGACGTCACACAACTTAAAACTGTTACATCGTATCCTTATAAGGTGGCGTATTCTAAATTGCACCAATCAGGCCTGAAGACCTGACCACCTACAGCAGCAGATGATGCCTGTATATTGGGGTATGCAGAAGCTAATTTTGTGTGGTGGGTCCATTTCACGATTCAGCCAAAAGCCCAAATGATTGCTTTTAATATAAACCTTATTTCTCTATATATTCTTTGATTACTTTTACGACTTGTGATGCTTCCGACATGTATTATTGCAATAGTAACATAACAGACGATAGTTCACTTCTATGCTTATACCTTTTATTTTCGTACAAAGAATCATAACATAATTTAGATTCCAATCAAATAATGTCGTGTTATGCTCTCATTTGCTTATTCATTCACAGGTTGAGGATCGGACCACAATATTGAGCCTCAGAGAAATGTTATTTCAATTGATTTTGGAAACTAGCTAGTTTTCCAATAGTCTACTCGTGCATGATACATTTTTATGTACAGTCAAACCTTTCTTAAGCGATCAATCGAAGGAACATGAATATGTGACCGTATAACAGAGGTGATCGCTAAATGAAGGTTAAACATATAACAAGAGAACCAAGATGGCCCTAGATCGCTCACCTGAGAAAACTATCATTCATTGCCTGTACAAAACAGATTGCTTAAGAATAAAGATGATGAGGTGAAACAATGTTCAGGAATTTTCTGACCCCATCCACAAAAGATATCATCATGACAAACATTCTGCCAAAGTTTGAGGAAGATTGGATCAAAATTGTGGCCTCTAGTGTGTAAACAAGATTTTTCTAAGATTTGACCTTACTGACCTACTTTTCTGTCCAGCCCCACCCATTTTCAAAGTGGTTCGAGATATTATCAAGACAAACATTCTGACCAAGTTTGAGGAAGATTGGATCAAAATTGTGGCCTCTAGTGTGTAAACAAGATTGTTCTAAGATTTGACATACTGGCCTACTTTTGGATCCAACCTGACCCATTTTCAAAAGGGTTCAAGATATTATCAATACAAACATTCGGACCAAGTTTGAGGAAGATTGGATCAAAATTGTGGCCTCTAGTGTGTAAACATCAAAATTGTTGACGGACGACGGACAATCAAGTATCCCAAAAGCTCACCCTGAGCTATGCTCAGGTGAGCTAAAAAGTGCTAATTGGTAATATCAATACTGACCGCTAAATGCAGGTTGACTGCTTTACAAGTGACCGCTAATACAGGTTCAACAGTATATTCAAATGCGTATTGAATGTACTGTAGATTGTAGTTAGGGATTCCTACAACATATATATCAACTGTGATCATAATCTATTTATTATAAACTTAATTATATATTAGTACAATATATGTACAAAAGTGGCAAATTTCTGCTACTCGAAGCCTATACAAGTTGTTGTTGATTTGAATTATTCTATATATGATTATGCCTCAGTCATGTTACTTTTTATTGCATTTTCTCCTCATGTGTGGAAGGTCTCGAAGAGTACTCGTAAAGTACTTATACGTACTTAAATTTTTGCTTCAGTCTAAGTGCGAGTACTTAATCGGTTCGATATTTGTCAAAATCAACAGTAACAAAAAACATCTGTCACTGCGACCTAAGGTGAAAGAAATTCAATATACCACCGATGAAATTAACTCATTCCAAGTTATTTTAGTCCCCTAACGGTGTTTATACCGGATGGAAATTTTTAGGTTGCCTTCCATCTGTCTGTCCTTCTGTTCCTCTGTCCGTCCGTCCAGATGTCCGGAAATCTGGATCCCGCGATAACTTAAAAACCGTTTAAGAAAATGTTATGAAAATTTGGTATATGAATAAATTCTGATTGCTGTGTTAACGGAAAAAATTATGCACCTCACCGGTAGGGGACTCATGTGTTGCGTGGAAAACCAGTTACTTGTTTATTCAGAAGTCAATCTTGAAATGGACATTGTTCTGGTCAAAAGATTAACCCGTATGTCTGTTTCATAATATACATATAATTGCATTTGGTGTTACTAACGTAATACATCTGGCTTTAAATCTAACCTCTTCGATCAAGTTCATTTCGCCGCCTTGGAAATCATTATCTCGCTTTGTTATATTCTGAAATTGACATCCACAAGGAAAAGTTCAAGTTTATAAAGGGAATAACGTGTGACATGTCTAAATAGATAGATATAAAAATGAATCGACTTTACCTGCAAGATAATCTGAAATAGTCTGGCCTGTTTACATTCTGAAGAATGACTTTTATTTCATTACAATACTTTAAGGTAAAGTCCCTGTAATGGTTCCTCTATTTCTTGGACCACTTAACCTCTACCAAGATAACCAAGATACCTTAGCCTAATGCTTATCTCGGTGAAAGGCCATATAAGGTCCGAAATGTAGCGGAACCATTACAGGGACCTTACCTTAATTGATATAGGAAAATCGTGTTGCTGGCTGTATCAACGGATTAGATATGATTGTCATCTTCGACTTACAATACAACAAAAATAAACGCGGCCGCCTTGGCCGAGCGGTTACAGTCGTGGACTGCAAAATCCCTCAGCCCCTCACCGCTGTGGGTTCGAATCCCGGTCGGGTCGGACTTCGGATTTTTCATGTGAGGAACCATCCAGCTGGCTTGCGGTAGGTCTGGGGTTCTACCCGGGTGGCCTCTGTGCTTTGTACATAGGTCCCCCGGGGTCTTCCTCCCCCTGTAATTAGCTGGACGTCGCTTATATGACTGAAATACTGTCGAAGCGACGATAAACACCAACAAAACAAACAAACAAAATAAACGCAATTCTGAGAATCATTGCGATATATGTTAATTGCATGGTAACATCGTGAGTAAATGTCTAATGCCCCAACCTCGCTTGCGTTACGGTAAATAAGCGCGAGTTACGTTTGCTCTGCACTTGCCAATATTATCATGGATGCGTGTGTTTTCAACTTTTCAGAAATTCTTTTGAAAGATATTCAAGACAGTTTACTTTTCACCATGGAAACTGCAACATGCATGAAAACAAACATATCATCTATTCTTTGTTTGTAACTATCAATTTCTTTTTCTAATAGGTTATTAATTTAAAGTGAATGAAATATAATATTTTAGCATTGGGCAGGTATCATAGAAACAACTATTTAACTTCACAGGTAATTCTGGTAACTTTACCTTTTTTTTCATTGTTTTGATCAAGCATCCTTCAAAGAATATCTCAGTAGATAATAAAATTAATTGAGGGTTGTTATTGTAAAAGTAAAAATATGCTGGAAGATGAAACTTTTTTTTTCTGTATCATATTAAAAAAATAACGTTTTTTTTTTCTGTAAAAAATCTACTTGAGGGTAGTGAAAACAGATTATTTGGACTGTAATGAAATATCTGTTAATCTGTGTGTCTTCTTTTTGTACAAATTTGGTTTTTAGGCATTTAAATGATAATTTTTATGTTTTAACAATTCATTAGATACGGTTATCATGAAAATACTAAAGTAATAAGAGGATAAAAAGCATAAAAGGAGTACTTGACCTATTTTTGTTTTAAGATTTTCGTATTCAGAATATTACTTTAAAAACATGTACAGTCAAACCTGTCTTAAGCGGTATATAATTGGAACAAGAGAAAATGACCGCTTAACAGACGTGGCCGCTAAACGAAGGTTAAATATATAACAAAATGCTAATTTGCTGATATTAAAACCGACTGTTAGATGCAAGTTAACCGCTAAATAGATGTGGCCGCTAATACATTCATTTCCTAAAACTGTTTGAGGAGCAGACGACTATTTATATTTAACACTGATAAGGACAAGCTAGAGGATCAAATTAGCCGCAAAGGAGATATTTAAAGGTAAAAGTTTAAACTAGAGGATGGCTTATACAGCGTTATTCTGTATAGAATAAAAATTAATGAGAAAAAAACATCCCATATGACCTAGATATATAAATACATAGTACATGTCAAATGAGATATTTCAGTCTTTTTGACACGGCCCTGACTCGAATTCCACCAAAGATACTTAGTGCAAAGAAATACTTAAATACTTAGAGGCGAATTTCAACATTCTTGAATCTCTAATAAAAACACATGAATATTAAATTTCTCAGCAAATATAACGAATTTTTGACGAACAAATTTTTAATATGCTTTATATTTTGTATTTGATATTTGAGTACTTTTATTAGAGAAACAAAATGATGGAAATCGTCCCTAAGTGTTTAACCCTTTCCCTCATATAGACTCATTTTGACGCACTCAACAGGTACCACATAAAGCCTGATCTTCAGAAAACCACAGTTAAACCTTACCAAATTTAATTATAAAGTCCTCATTTCCAGACCACTGAGGAGCAGCGAACAGCATAAAACCTGATCAGCCTGCGAGTTACTCGCAGGCTGATCTGGTTTTATGCTGTTCGCATAGGTCTTTTCATGGTTTCCTCTATGAGGGAAAGGGTTAAATATACTTAACGAGCCTACTAGTAATAATTGTAACAGTGACTGTTATTAAGTCTCCCAAACGAAGTTTATCCTTAGACAATCAAACGAGAATGGCTTTTGAGAAATAAGGTCATAAGTAAAATTGAGGGGTGGGGCCTGACCCCTTGGTGGCAAATGTGAACATCAAAGAAATACCATTCAATCCATCTGATCATGTGGAACAAGCAAATATTTGGGTGGGAATTTCGATGTTTTTTTTAAATAAAGGTCAGAAGTAAAACTGACGATATGGGACCAGAACCCTTTGTGACACCCCAGGGACACTAAAGATGTACCATTCAATTTGTCTCATCATGATGAACAAGAACATATAATGATTTATGGTGGGAATCTGAACAGTTTTTGAGATACAAGGTGATAAGTAAAATTGAGGCGATGGGGGCTGACCCCTGGGTGACCTCGGGGGACACCAAAGTAGTACCATTTAATCTGTCTCATCACAGGAACGAGAATATATATGGTTTAGGGGTGGGGATCTGAACAGTTTTTGAGATATAAGGTCATAAGTAAAATTGAGACGGTGGGGCCTGACCCCTCGGTGACCTCGGGGGACACCAAAGTAGTACTATTCAATTCTTATCATTATGAGGAATAATAAAATATGATTCAGGATCGGAAATTTGATATGTTTAACCAAAATGCAAAAATCCATCTTTCAGTGGGTGGCCCCCCCCCCCCCCATTTACAAACATTAGGGAGGCGCCACTACTCATTAAGTACTATAAGTGTTTAAAGATAGGTCAAGCGGCCTCCGAGATATGTCCCATACAAAGTTGCCAGCGCAAGAAAAGAAGAAGAAACGGGGGAAAAACAATAAGTCTCCAAACTTTGTTTGGGATACATAATAATAACACTTTTCTAAGGTGAGATATAGAAGTCCTATGCAATGTCGGTTTTATTTGTACATAGGATTGTTCTTTTATTTTAAGTCTAAATAAGAGCACATTTCTCAAAAGTATGTCCCGTGCTTTTCGCTGGCCATACAATTCCATTCCTTAGAAATTCCTTTTTAATGCTGATTCATCCAATATAATGTAATCACTGGTTTAGAAGTATAGTCATATATAACACAGGATTTTTCACTTTCTGGTCAAGTCTGGAAATGGTGATATTTTCGCAATGCAAATGTTTACATACGTTTTTTTTCTTTTTTCTTTTTTTAAATCCCGGAAGTCTGTTTCCCGGGTTTCCAGCATTCCCCGGAGTTCGCTTTTTACATCAATGATATCCCCCCCCCCCCCCCCCCCCCCCAAAGTAGTCAATAGCACTTTTAAAAGCCATATATAGATTATGCGTTCTGGAATGACCTATAGATAAGTGTCACTGCACATTATATGTTAAGATGTATTAAGAAAAATGCGATAAAAGAAGGAGTCTCTGTGATATAATACACTCACTGAAATGATTTTAACAGACACTTTTATGAGAAAATTTGTTTGCGATATTTTGTCACAGCGGTTTGAAATGTAGTCTCTGCAAATAAAGAATAAAAGAGATTATGCACAGTGACAAATGATTGATTGCAAAGTTTTCCAATTGGATATATGATGTAGACGAAGCTAGGAGACATGGGAAATTGAATTAATGATATTAGGAAGCAAGATTAGAGTTTGTCCTATGAAATGCTTGCATTTCGTTCAAAATTTGAAAAATATTTTGCATACAGTGAAATGTGGGATCTTGATAAGGAGTAAATACGTGATCTAAGCGCATGTTGCAGAAACAACTCATGTACGTCATGTTTTGTTAACCCTTTCCCTCATATAGACTCATTTTGACGCACTCAATAGGTACCACATAAAGCCTGATCTGCAGAAAACCACAGTTAAACCTTACCAAATTTAATTGCAAAATCCTCATTACCAGACCACTGATGAGCAGCGAACAGCATAAAACCTGATCAGCCTGCGAGTTACTCGCAGGCTGATCTGGTTTTATGCTGTTCGCATAGGTCTTTTCATGGTATCCTCTATGAGGGAAAGAGTTAACTAGCTTAATTACCCAGCGACACTGAAGTCTGCACAGCCTTTTAAACATGATGTTAGACTGTCGATTAGACGGGAGGCGGTTCCATAATACAATGTGAAAGGCAAAGTCTATGCGTACATGGCAAAATGTAAATGTTAATCTCGTTTATATTTTAAGTTTTATGAAGTTCTCGCAGTGCTTTGCTTCGTGATGCTTGCGATAAATTACTTAAAATTCAAAATATACGGTAACTAACGCAAACAAGTGTTTTTTTTTTTTTTTTTTTTTTTTTTTTTTTGCTAGGTAGTATATAAAAAGAAAACTGTTTCTCGTCGATTTTAAAATATTTGCAGCATCACTGGATTGAGACTGAACATTTCATTTGTATCCCTGTATTGTGATAAGAGAAAGGTGGAGAGAAAACTTGCTTTAATATATACGCAATGAAGTTAAAAAATGTCACATATATATAACTTCGATATTTCACGTCTTTTTTCTTTTTTTTTTACATGTTGATCCCACTTTTTGTGGTAAAATAAAAGTATGACATAAAACATGCACCAATCTATTTTCATGCCTCATTAAATCTAAACAATATAACAATATAAAAGCGTTTGAATGACACAAAATAAATCATTCGGCAATTTTCCAAGTTCATGCGTGTTCAAATTTCTTAAATATAGTATGACTGATATATTTAGCAAAGATAATCGATTCAAAATCATAAATTAGTAAAAGGTATATTATTAAAATTCATAATCGAGCAGAAAAGACATTCCTTCATATCCTTTATAGAAATTAATTGTTCTCATTATAACGAAACGTGCATTGAAACCGTTCCTGTTTCCCATCTCTAAGATATCTAATTATTAGTTAAATTTCAAATTTATCAATTCAGACATGAAATTAAGATGAAGTAGAATATGAATATCGCATATTCCTTAAATTACTAATGAGACACATTTATCTAATTTTCTCAGAAATACATCTGCATGGCACTTTATAAATTAAAGGATGGGTTTTACAAATATTTAGTTACAGTAAGGTATTGTCATTTGGCTAACATATTAGTGGACATTATTGTCGTAAATTCAAAATGTTTTTGCTGGTGTGTTTATTTTACCGCCATTCGCTCGTAGTACTGAAATATTTTATATCATTTGGACCCTTTCCTCTTCTTAAGATGAATGTCCTGTTTTCATGTTACAACAGATTGTCTTAATATTATGACCTGAAACTTTATCGATTGCTTTAGGTTTCCTCAGTCCTGATGTTATTAGATGCGGTATCTAGAACATATTAAACAAAAATGTCTCATTTATTTTGATAATAAGCAGTGAAAACAAGGAAGGGAATAGTTTGATATTGTTTTTCCTAAACAGCATTAAACCATTATACTTAAAATGTTTCTTGGCTTTAAATCGGGAATAAAAAACTAGCATGTTATGATTTCATATCTAATCACACATTAATCCCCGATCTTAAATCAGCTCGTTCACAAATGATCAGTAGAAATAAAGATTTTTTTACCTACTCTGCTTTGTTAATGTTGGTGAAGTCTGACCAATAAACTCGGCGAGCGAAGGTCACATTTCATTTGAAAATGCTATATTCATAAACGCCCACTTCGTGGAAATCGGTTACATATGGAATATGGTATCCCCGAAGCAGGTGCTTACGGTACCTTGTGACACGTTCCGTAAAATGGCGTATTCACTAGTTCCGGGTAGTGAATTCTTAATTTTAGACTGTTTAGTAGGTACATGTGCGAAGGGTGAATGCGATCAGTCTTTTGCGGGCAAACGACGACAGGAATTCTAAATATAGGTGTAATAATTCTAAATATAGGTTCAATACCGTTCGTAAGCTATTGCCTGTGATGGAGAAACCACCAATTTTCTTCATAATAACGGAATTTTGCATTCGGTGACCATGTGTCTGTAGATGAATATTGATAGACAATAGACACTGATAGTTTTTCATCGAATTCTTAGTCCATGACTATCTGTGAACAAGCTGCTTTAAAGACAAATCAACATTCGCTTTAAAACTACATTCACTTGCTTTAAAACTGTGTATTAAGTGCTGGCACAAAACTCTGATTGCTGAGTATTAACAACAAACGAAATTAACAAATTTAGTTGATATATAACGTTATACATGTAGTTTAAGAAAGAAGGATTTTAATCGATTAGTTTAAACTTATTTATTCAGTAAATTTCCATATACAATATTCATTAACAATATAATAAGGATTAGAACGAAAGAAATATTCATATCGTGTCTTCTCCGTTTTACAATATTTTTAAAAAGTAATATGGCTTAATGTACATGAATATGTTAATAACTACAATCTTTTTCCAAGGGAAAAAATGCAAAAAAGATATCAAGAAAAAATATTAATATGTGAAAACAACATTGCAATATATGAGAGATGACAGTGATCAGTGGTGGATTGGTTGGTGACAGGTAAAATCATATGATGGTATAAGGGAGTCTCTCTCAAAAACAAACATTAATTATCGAAGCTTTTGGGGGCTTTGATAAATGAATAAACAGCCTCAACAATTTTTATATTGTTTACATGTGCAAGATTAATATCACCGAATAAAAGTATATGAAGATTTATATTATGTATGGAGGAAAGATCATTGAACATCGTAGTTCTGGCATTGTTGTAATTTGGGCAATATAATAAATAATGTTCAACGCTCTCGACAGCACCACATGTACATAGAGGAGAATTTATCATATTTTTCATGTATAAAACCTGATTCAAAGGACTACAGTCTGTCGCAGTCTGGCATGAAAAATTTGATATTTACTATCACCATGGTAATAATAATTGGGTACATTGATGCAATCAGTATTAATTAATCCTTTAAACTCTGAGATTGATTTAGCATTTCTTATTTCAGCTGGCAAGTTGTTCCATTCTTGTACAACTGAAGGCAAAAAAAGAATTCTGATAGAGATTAGTACCCAGCAAGCATCGAATATCGGACCGATATCGGACCAATATTGTTTTGTATATCGGACCAATATCGGTTTTCAATATCAGGGCAACATTGTTTTTGCAAAGTGAATGCTATATTGGTCCGATATCTTTTTGAATATCAATCCGACATTGGACCGATATAGGACCAATATCAGTTTGCCTATATTGGGTGGATATCAATATACCTATATCTGACCGATATAGGTGTGCCTTGATTGGACCGACATACATTTCCCAACAAATGGCCTTACATAATAAAATTGTGAAGTGGTTGACAAATTACCAGACAATTTCTTGCTGAAAATAAATCATTGGCAACGGGGTTTATAAGTTAAATTAAATCTTTAATAAAATAAGACTCCAGTGACTTTTAAAGCAAAAAATTTTTTTTGAAAAAATCAGTCATGCACTTGTGTGAGGGAAGTTTAAGAGTAAATGATGAGAACAAAATATATACACACATCTGTAATCAATAATATATTTAATATACATACAGTAATAATCCATTTAGTGAATAAATAGTCTTTCAAAAGGGCCTTGTTTGCAGTATGGCCTCAGTTTGCACATATCACATACGAATGTTGGAATTAAACTCAGTATTCCACTATAGAGCTAGTGTCTCTTTGTTAATATTTTGTGGATGCACAAAACACACTAAAAACATCAAAGTCGTCTTTCAGATGATTATGGTGTATCCACTGTTTCCACCATCTCTGGAAAACTTTGGGGTTCTGGACTCAAAAGTGAATGTTGCTTCTACTATGTGACTCCTTCCGGTATTTGGCCCCTCTTAAGCCAGTCCTTCAAGGCATCCTCACCTTCAGTGCTGGCGGTTTTTGTTGATACTTTTTTCTGTCCACATTCTGTTCAGGACACAAACAAAAGAGGTTGATATAAACATCTTATTAGCTGCATCAAACTGACTATACAACACTTTTAATAATTTATTTCAAAGGAAGAACACATTTTTATTATCTTTTTCATTTAACGAGATAGTAAATTGGTATAGAATTATTGGTTTAGCAGCTTTAATTTGCTTTAAATTTATAATTACAAAGATATAGGAGTTGTAATAGCTCAGAAACTCTCTTAACAATGACAATGGTTTATTTCAAATACATGTTTGCTGACATGTGATACTTTCTTTGAATTGACAATTTCTTAGTATTGGTTTGAAAAAAAAAATCAACTTACTGTATCGAACGTTATTCAGCATCAAGTTTCCTCTTCTTTCCCGTGAAGGCATATCTCTCTAGAACTGTGCTCGAGATGTTTTCTTTCGGCAGGCGTTTCAATGCAGTTTTGAAGTTATGTCCACACAGCCTGCAAGGTGAAAGGAAAAGTAAACATCAACTCGTGAATATACAAACACTGGCATCCGGCTTATAATCCAATCTGACCTATATCAAGGGCGTGCCTGGGCTTATGCACTAACGCACGTGCGTACATTTGATTTGAAAAATCGAAAGTTTAAAAACGCCAAAAACGCTATAAAAAAC
The DNA here is from genome assembly GCA_021229015.1 of Solen grandis. Lineage (NCBI taxonomy): Eukaryota > Metazoa > Mollusca > Bivalvia > Adapedonta > Solenidae > Solen > Solen grandis. The sequence goes on from CM037786.1 coordinate 1,406,484, forward strand.
ATCGCCTTACCATGGTAAGGCATAAATTTGCCCTCGTAATTAGATACGGAGAGAAATTTATTTTGAACGGATTTGCCTAGAACGATATTACAAAAATCATATCTATAAGCACAAACAGGCTAATTTACCGACAACATTAAGGTATATATTTTACGGCACGATACTTTCTTGATCAGCTCATCTTTCCCCGCCTTTTTCATGTGTTCTAATAGTAATTAAAAATACAGTCAATATGCCAACCTGTTAACTCTCTGGTTACACATAGCTGAGATCGGACTAGGGCAATGTTCTGTAACATCTGCACGAAGACTTAGATATTAATTATTTCATTTCTGCCATGATTCATGAAGAAAGTAAACGTAGCTAGGTATGCAACAACATGTATGTTAGCATGAACAGTGTTAAGATATAACTATTATAGTATTTACTACAAAAAACAATTTAAATATTTTATCAACTTACTTGAAAAAAAATGTTGTTATGAATTATATAAGCACTGAAACATCTTTATTGTTCTTATGCATGCGTATATGAGTCCTTAATTTGTGTTAAAATATTCGCGTTTTTGTATATTATTGACTAATTAAATGGCTCATGAAAAGAAAAAAAACATGGCTCCAATTTTTCAAATTTGGCTCATCCATTGGTTCCAACAAATCATAGCGCTGAAGGCACTGGAGTTGTGTGTGTCTCAAATTAAAGCATGATCCTGGTCGTGGGCTCTCATGCATTTAGGTCTCACCTTTTTTTTTTTTTTTTTTTTTTTCTTTTCGTTTTTTCGTCTCCAGTATTCTTATTTTTCTTTTTATATAGTGTCTCTTTTATAAATATTTCTGTCTCCAAATCTTTCTTCTTTTCTTATCTGTCACTCTATCTCATCCGCGATTCCTTGCCCGCTTTCAAAGTAACTAGCGCCATTTTTGTCCATTGTCTTCTCTCATTACATTCTTTTTTCGACACACGAATAAAGGTAGACTATAGTGAAATAAAAAATGAAGGTTTTACTAGTAAAGAAATGCAAGAGCTATAAAGAGGAAGAGACTTTGAAAAGGGGAGTAGCTTAAGAGCTGGATACAGTGAATGTAGCTTTTAGTTGAAGAGATAGAGATAGCCGAAGATGGGAAAGAGGAGACCATAGAGCAAGGGTATTTAAGATCGAATAGTAAAAAGAAAGAAGAAAGGTAAAATATGTGCATGAGAACCCACGACCAGGATCATGCTTTACTTGAGACCTAAACCGTACAATGGTAAAGGCCGATCGAGTTCGCACCCGGCGAACGTTAGGGTATGTCTGCATTGTGCAGAAACTTACTTGGGTCTGACTGCCGTCTCACATAATCCACACTTTATATACCCTACTTGTAATATCTTTCGAACGGGTTTTAAATTGGTTCTATATTTAGATTTATTAGTCTTTTCTGAAAAATGACTGTATTTCTTCTGAAATATGTTACATACTAAGTTATTTTACCTTCCAGAAGCTCAACAAAATACAAATAACTAACGCAGTGTTCTCAAAACAGAGCTTATTTTAGTATTTATATTTTTTCTAAAGAAAGGGAGTCGTTTTATTAACTAGACAAAAGACAGTGTTATAGGTGTTTTAAATCGGTTTACAATAAGGCTCCAAAGTTGGCCCAGTGGTAACGACTCTGTCTACAACTCCTCTCAGTATCACTCCGCGTGGGTTCGTAGCTCGGAGGTGAAAAACAAAATATATATAAAAATGTCTACCAATTTAGTGCTAGATTATAATACCAGACTATTAATTTTATTGACTTTAAAACTTAATACCATAATCATTTCTGTATTTGAATTATTGGCTTCTATTTTTATCGTTTTGAAAAGGACCTACAGTTAATCTATTGAGCTATTATTCAAGATTCATATCTCATTCAAAGTTTTTTAACTAAATGATTCAGTATTGAGGCAAACGCTAGAAAGGTTCAATTTCAATCCCGGGGCGTATACTATAGTTTATAATCGCAATGTTTCGGACATGTAAACATATTTCGGGTACCCCAATTTTTTTGGATAATAAGTTATCACAATGTCAGTATAAGAACGCTTAAAGACGATCGCGACAGTTTCATCTTTCTTTTTTTCCCAAACGTTTAGAATTTCATGACACCGTTATTTTGAAACAAAAAGTACAAACAAACAGTATTTGTTTTAAACTTTATTCTTTCTGATGTAAAAACATTGATTTTTTTCTTATTTTTTCAATGAATACTTTTTTGGTACTCTCAGTCCATATACCGAGGTAGTGTTATCCTAATGCATTAGTTAAAAATACTGCGCGTTTTTATCATATTTCATTATGATTTTACAGTTTTTGTATGTACTTATCACCCTTTAAAATGCTCCCACGGCGTTCCAGGAGCATTTTCCCCCGGGGAAGCATGCCCAAAGACCCACCCTATCCATGGTGCGTATACCGAAATTGGGTCCAGGCACGCCATTGTATATTCATGTACTATGGAGACGAGGCGAATTGGACCCTGAATATATGTCAAATTGGATAAGAATGTGTATACAAAATAAAACTCAACAGTGTTTATAAAAAAACAATACAAGATTGTGTATCAGTATATGAACATGTAGTACGATATCTCATACACAACAAGTTTTATTTCTTTATTTTTAGCTCACATGAGCACAACGTGCTCAAGGTTAGGTTTCTCTGATCGCCTTTTGTCCGTCGTCCGTGCGTGCGTGCGTGCGTGCGTCCGGCGTCAACAATTGCTTCAAACAACATCTCCTCCTAAACGGCTTGGCCAATTTGAAAAATATTTTGCAGGAATGTTCCTTGGATGAAGCTCTACTAAAGTTGTATAAATGGTTCTGGTCCATTGCATAATTAGGTCACAGGAGCTAAAAATAGATTTTAAAAATGCAAACTTTGAAAATCTTCTTCTGCAAAACAAGGCCTAGAGCTTAGATATTTGGTATGTAGGATCATCTTATGGTTCATTACCAAGATTGTACAAATCATGACCCTATGGTGATAAATGCCCCCGCAATAGGGGTCACTTGTTTTACATAGAGTTATATAGGAAAATCTTTAAAAATCTTCTTCTATGATTCCATTAGGCCTAGAGCTTAGATATTTGATATGTAGCATCATCTTATGGTTCATTACCAAGATTGTTCAAATCATAGCCCTATGGTGATAAATGCCACTTGTTTTACAAAGAGTTATATAGGAAAATCTTTAAAAATCTTCTCCTCTGAAACCATAAGGCCCAGTGCTTATATATTTGGTGTGTATTATTGTCAGGGCTAAAATGTTTAAGATTGAGTTATATCAGAATTCTTGTCTGTTTAAAAACCTTGTAATCAGTTGTAGCAATGGTACTCAGGTGAGCGTTTCAGGGCCATCATGGCCCTCTTGTTTTAAGTTAGGATGCAATCAAATTTTACGAAGTGACTGTCGCGAAAACTCATGACATAACAAAAAAAACAACTGCCTTATGCTAACATACATGCAAGAATAAAATATTAAAATCAAATGGTATCTAAGGTCAGGTTTAAATGGTCATTTGTGTTTATACGTTAAATGGACTTACCCGGTTTAAGATGACCAAACATCTGAAGAAAATTCAAACTCAAAGAGCATGGTGGCATGGGAATGCAGTCAAAATCAAAACGAGGCTAATATTTGATTTTCTTTAACAATTTTTTTTAGTTTAAATGTTAAGTTTCAATTAAACAAATGATATTAAATCAAATAAAAATATTAGAAAGATTTAGCACATTTATCTTCCCTACTTATTAATATAAAATTGTTTCCTATTTACTTTTTGAACCTACACTCCAAGGAGAGTTACATCCTTTGTGAAAGTAATTTTTGATATCAGCCCGATATAGGACCGATATGTGGAAACGATCTGAATTTTATATAGACAAATCCTTGTTTATTTATACTTTCATAACAAGATATGTTTATGCGCTGTTGATATTTACATTTGGATTCATGATACAATTTACTCCATGCTACTGGATCTGCAGGTTGGGATATCGGCTGTATATCGGCCCGATGTCGCAAACTGATATCAGTGTACTGATATCGGCACGATATACCCATGCTTGCTGGGTATTTGAATGAATACATGTACTTCTAATATTACTTGCATTTCTAAGGTTATATTGAGATATATTACCAACTTGTTCAGGTATAAGTTCTTGCAAATAAATAAGGGATAAACCGTGGACCATTTTATAAAATAATATCAATTTGTGCTTTCTTCTTCTTGACTGAAGAGATTCCCAACATGTTTCAGTAGATAATTTATCAAAAGACACAAGTTTAGTGGTACCGGTAACAATTCTAGCAGCCTCATTTTGAATCTTATCTAGTTCGGCTTTTCATATAATGTACAATTATCAAAAAAAACATCACCGTATTCAAGCAAAGGCCTTATAAAAGTACATGTAGTATATATTATTTCTAATGTCGATCTATCTAATAAGAATTTCATTCTTTTCATGATATTTATACGGTTCCATGCTTTCGACTTAATATGTTCCATTTGATGATGCCAAGAAAGACTGCTAGAAAGATATATTCCTAAGTGTTTATGATTGTCAACTTCTGTTATTAACTCATTATTCATTATTCCGTTTTCTTAGGATTAAATTTAACCTACCAAGTGTTAGCCCAATTACTAATTTTGTCTAAATCATTGTTCAGAGTTGCTGACGCTGACGCTGGGTTGTCAACAGTAATGAAGAGTCCAGTGTCATCTGCAAACAGTCTTACATGTGAATTAATATTATCTACAATATCGTTTATGTAAATTAAAAACATAAGAGGACCTAGCAAAGCTCCTTGAGGCACCCCGGCCCTAATATGTATAGGATCAGACTTTACACCTTGTAATAATACTCTTTGTGTTCGGTCTGTTAAATAATCCTGAAACCAGGCAAGCAAATCTCCTGCGATACGAGCAGCCTTTAGTTTGATAATAAGACCCTTGTGCCAAACACGATCAAAAGCTTTGCTGATATCGCAGAAGACTGTCCTGACTTCATTGCCAGAATCAACTGTTGATAAAATAAAATTATATAGATATGTTAATTGATTAATAGTAGAATCGCCTGGCATTAAACCCGACTGATATTTCGTTATTGTATTACATTCGATGAAAAAAATATGCACATGTTTATAAATACATTTCTCAAATACCTTTTCGATAGAACTAAGTAGTGAGACAGGCCTATAATTTGAAACAGTAGATCGATCCCCTGATTTATATATCGGGCAGACATTAGCCTCTTTCCAGGAAGATGGTACGATACCCAGTAACAATGATTTATTACATATATTACATAAAGGAATTGATAATTCATTTGCCAATTCACGGAGAACATAATTATTTATTAAATCAGGCCCGACAGCTTTTCCTGTTTTCAAAGTTTTTAAAATATCATTAACCTCTTGAGGTGTTATTGTTGTAGAACTCAGTTGTTTATCTGGTTGGGGTAACACAGGATCACCAGCCATTGTTTCATCTATTACATTTATTTGATCATAAAAGTATTTATTAAATATATAAGCTTTATCGATATTCTGATCAAATAAGGAATCATTATATTCTAAGGGTGGTATCTTCTGAGATTGATCATTATTCAATAAGAATTTAAGAGATGTCCACCATTTTTTTGAGTTTCTATAACCAGTTTTAAGTTCATTACAAAATTTTGAGATATATTCTTTTTTATTTTGTCTAATACTTAGAATAACATCATTTCGAAGCCGCCTAAAAATATTCCAATGATAAATAGACATAGTTTTCTTTGCTTTTCTATAGGCTCTCTTACGTTTCCTTATCATCAATTTAATTTTGCTTGTTATCCAAGGATGCTCATTTGGAAATACTCTTATTTCTTTATTTGGAATACATTCTTTTGATATATTATGTAATTTTTCAGTAAAAGCTAAAACATATTTATTGATATCTGCATCGTCAAAATCATTCCAGTTTGTAATACTAGCAAGTTGTCGTATTTAGCATAATCCCCTTTATCAAAGTACCAAACGTGACGAATAAACGATTTGGTCATTAATTTCTAAAAATTTAAAACACAATATACTGGACAATGATATCTTATTTCTTGGGAGAGAAATGGTTCACCAACACCACTAAGTGAAACATGATCTCGATTTTTCACAAAAATCAGATCTATCAAGCTCGAAGAATTTTCAGTATAGTGGGTATCTTCCTCAATACATTGATATAATGAATTCTGTAAACACAATGAATTAACTTTGTTTCTAGTGGCTGGAAGTCTAGTATTTAAGTTAAAATCGCCGGTTATTACAACATCATTTATTCCTGAATCACATGCAAGGCTAATGTAATCTTCAATTAATGAGTGATCGGCAGTACCAGTATTAGGAGGTCTGTAGAACATACCAAAAATAATATTTCTACATTTAAGTTTGACTTCGATCCAAATACATTCTATTCCCACCGGTTCCAAATCAGCTATACGACGGTAAGATATATTATCTTATTAAAACACCCCCCATGTCTATCGGTAGATCAATCTTTCCTTTCGGGCGGTGAAAAGGTTGGCAGAACTATATTTTCAGACTTAATGTTTGGAGTAAGCCAGGTTTCGGAGAAAGCAAGAATATAAAAATCACTCAGCTCAGAGGAAAGTAAGTCAAGTTTTGGATAAATGCTTTGTATGTTATAATGGACGAGCGTGAAATATTTGGTTATATCAATGGAAGGGTAGCTAGAGAACACTGAGCTCTCACTCTGCACCGATATATCAGGACCCGGGTTTTGATGGACATCCCCAGACGTCAGCAACAACAACTTAATCACAATGGCGAGAGTAACAGCGGACATACATAAAAGATTTATGGATTTGATGCGTAAATAAATATTTAAACTCGCAGCACATTTAGTTCTCAAAAAGTGACATTTGTTTAAATTTCTAAACAAAACGAAGCGTTCATTGATAGAATAGATTACATAGAAACTTTGGTGAGCAATAGACAAAATAGACAAAGAAAAGAAAAAAGAAAGAAAAAGAGGGAAACCCCTAAATGTTCTACACAGCCTGAGTCTGGTATCTGTTCTATATGTTATAAGACTTATGTTACCCCTGAAAACATTAAGTATTGAAAACACAACACCAGGCTCAAGCTATATGGATAATCTTAAGTAAATAAGTAGTACCACACACCAGCACAATCCGACACAGATTCAAACAAAGATAATGAAAAAGAATAAAGAAAACGAATAAACATCATGTTTAAAAATGAGATGAACAGAAGTTGCTGCATGTGTTTTTGCAATTATTAAAAAAAATACAGAGATGAATTGACATTTAAACAATATCTATAAATTTACTAGACGCTATTGAATGATAAATCTTCTCAACGTGAAATGATAATGATAATAAAAAAATAGTTAATTTGTTAACAGGATATCATAGCATATCATTTTCCCATATTTTCAGATACTTAACTGGGTGGGAAAAAAGTTGAGAAAATCAATATACATCTCAATATATATATCAAATTCAAGGATAGAAAATACAACATTTTCTAGCATGATATATATATAAATACATGCATATACGATTGTAGTGGTAATTGGGTGCATGCATGGAGATTTTTTTGTGTGAAAATTTCAGTGTGAACATGAACGTTTGTGTGCGTGCTTGTGTTACGTGTGTGTTTGTAGAGGCTAAATTTAAAAAATTGTAAATAATTGTAAAACAATTTGATAGATATATGTATACATATCTAAGTGTATGATTTTTTGGATATAATAAATATATTTCAGGAAATTCGATAACGTACTTGAATCTAATACATAAGCTGCTGTAATGTATAACAAATCTTTCTGTAAGATTAATATCTATCCCTCAAAAATCTACTTAGGACAAGTAAAAAAGGGTAAAATCAGAAGACATAATTTGTATTTAATATGGTTACATGTGAAATAAGTCATCACAACACCGGCCAGGTGAGTGTAGCACAGGTAGGTATACTGATCAACAAAAGTGACATACAACCTTTTCTAAATCGGCCTTTCTAAGTATTCGATGGACTTTACCACTTGAGTCCTTAACTAAAATGTTACCATCATGAGACCAGCAACCCTGTATTTTGTTAGCTTTAACCATTCTTCTTGCGATAAACAGCAGATTGTTACGATATTTGGCCAGGTCCTCGTTGATATACACTCCTTTATAGCCGCTAGAACGTGTTTTGGCCCGAGCACTGTAGAATTTGTTACAATGATAGCGCGCGACTTAGTATTGGTTGATGGTTTGGGTCCGACATGATGACTTCTATCTTGGTCGTATACTAGTATGGTAATATCGGTTCCGATAGCATCTGCGACTTGCAAAATAATTTCATCGGTAGACTCGTCACTGGTCTCCTTGACACCAGAGACGCGTAAACAGTTGCGCCTGCTATACTGTTCGCTTGAATCAGTAGCTTCCTCAAGGGCAGCTATTCTTTCCTTTAGCTGTATATTTTCATCTTTAAGTGCCTTCATTTCTCTTGATGTACCGATAAGGACACCCTCTATGATAGTTTTCACAATATCAGCGAGTTTCGACTGGAAAGTATCCTGTAGTGCCGAGGCAATTCTAACAATATATGTCTGTTTCAACTCTATCATGGGTACCTGACCGGACAGTTCCACATCAACCGAGATGGCCGAAATATCCGTGTCTCCGGAATGCGAACCGCACGAACCGTGCTTCATCTTCTTTTCTTCAGATATTTCGAATGAGGCTGATGGACCCCTCTTTTTCAGGTCTACTGGTCCTGGAGATGAAGCCGCTATCGGCTGAGAAACTGATTTACAAGTCATCTTACTCTTTTTTTGGTGAACAGTATAGTCAGCCAAAAATTGACGGGGGGGGGGGGGGGGGGGGGGCACTGCACACTGCACGAGCAAATATTCAATACAGTTCAACGGAGTTAATGCAACAACGTACTATCTCAATCACATTGGCAAAGTACATCGAAAAAAATGTCATTCAACAGCATTTAGCATAAATAATTTCATTTACAGAATACCCAGGTCCCATCTGCAGACATTGGAGACACTGCTGTCAGCCATATTGGTCACGAGAATTATATATGATTTTTATCGATTTTAATCGATTACATGCGGTTTACAGGTTAAGGTACTTATATTACAAATATTCAAATCAATGATTGTTCTGAATGAATTAATATCATGCGTTTTGTAACAAAAATATTTCAATATATCAATATCATAAACCAAATATTATATCGACATTTTTGTTAGTCGATGTGTTGAATTGTTCGATTACTTTACTAGAATAACAGTTAAATAATTTGTCTGCAGAGACAGCCGTCAAGCTTTAGGCTTATTTTACTCCGCGGACCATAGGTGATCTTATGCTTACGATGGATAGTTGAGACCTCGACGTCTGGACATTTTTCACATCATTTTTGGATATATATATATATCAGTTTCAGCCGATGCTTCAATAAGAACTGGTCTCTTGATTTATATGTATACTGCCGAAAGTTGCTCTAGGGACTAGAGTGGCAGTTTGTGTTCAGTTGTAAATGATATTTTGTCTGGCGTTGGTTAACATTCATGAAAGTTTTCTCATGGGAAATGTAATTAATTTGCTGTCAAATGTAGTCAGTAATGGAACAAGATTTGCATGAAAGACTGTAAACGTGTCAGTATCTTTAATTTGTTAAATGTTTATTAATCAAGCCATACAAAATGAATTTGTATGTTGTTGATTTTTTTTTTTTTTTTCATTTTTTTTTTTTTTTTTTTTTTTGTATTTGTTTGTTTGTTCTTTTTGACTGACTGTTTGTTTCTTAATTAAAGCATTGCAATTTCTTTCTAAATGTATGTGAAAAATTTTTCTATACAAACTATATATTTTTGGTGATGCTACTTTATCACTAAGGTTGTTTTTTGTTGTTTTATACGTAATTTTTATGGCCAATATAAAAGTTTTTCGCCGGAAAGCATGAATTGACTCTACTGTACATGTGAAGGGAATACCTTTTTATTTTAGAGATAATATAATTCATCAATTCAATCATACGAGTAAAAATAAAATTGAATTGTATACATCATACATGTGATGGCACTCTATTAAAGATTTTGTTGAAAATATAATGTTGATATAAAGGAAATTATACCATATTCATTCATTGTGATATCCATCTCTCTCTCTCTCTCTCTCTATTTGGTCTCCTTATACTATTATTACTATTTGATGTATGGTAGAGAATTAACTCATAGTGGGGGCCGCCGTGGCCGAGCGCTTACAGTCGTGGACTACAAATCTCTCAGCCCCTTCACCGCTGTGGGTTCGAATCCCGGTAGGGACTTCGGATTTTTCATGTGAGGAAGCCTTCCAGCTGGCTTGCGGTTGGTCGGTGGTTCTACCCGGGTACCTCTGTGTACTCGGGGTCTTCCTCCACCTGCAATTAGCTGGACGTCGCTATATGATTGAAATACTATCGCAGCGACGGTAAATCCCAATACAACAACAACAACTCATAGTGTATATACTAATGATAATATAGTACAGAATTAATACATAGAGAATGCATCTTAATTTTACTCCCATGCTACCATAGAACAGTATTTAAAATGGTGAACATCGTTTAATTGTGTGTATCTTAAGTTCATATTTCCATTCACAGTTCACATGGGACCCAAAAGTGAAAATCGTGTTTCAGGTTAATTTGGAATAATTATTGCAAAAATGTAATGAAATTCCATTGTGCCTCTTCTGGTCTATCAGAAAATGTTATAACAGTTTATGCATAAACACTAAATAATTTATTACCTTCCGTAACAACATCTTAGTTTTCGGTCGATGATCAATACTGTTATCTAACTATTTGGAAACCTTAGATTATCTGTTTAATGCGGTGTTAGGTTTATTTCAATCGTCTGAAACTTAAGCTTTTCTTTAATATCTTTGAAATTCCCATTTCTTTCATTTGTTAATTTATGTTCCAGGGTTTTACTGGTTTCCTGGATTAAAATTTTGACGAAGAGAAACAACTTAACACGTCCTTGGAGTGAATAGCAGCGGAATGATTTGGAAATAGTCTCAAAACTGAAACCTGGAACAACAGTTTCCTGAATATAAAAAAAGAAATTGTTTATAGTTAAAGACTTGGTAATTTTGTAATTAAGATAATTTAGATTATTTGAATATTAAATACAAACAATGACCAAAGACTGCACTGAATGTAGAATTATTCATTCGAGAAAAGTCAGATTTTATCAGTCATTAAATTAGACATTTTCTGCTTCATGTTTGTATGGCTATTTTCCAAAATGATCGGATCAAGAACTGAAGGAGAAACTTATTATATTTGCTACATTGTTATTATATCGACCGATATTATTCATGAGAGGTTAGTGTCGTTACATGTCGTTCATATTCAAAATGTTGTATTGAGAACAAGGCATTTTCCTTGGAAAAGTATTGCACATCTCCGTTTGCTTGATGGGACCCTCTAAATGTATTGTAATGAAAAAATATCCGACAAATATCTATTTATCTAATACTCTGCTTGTCTCGGTTTAGCATATTATAAAGTGATGCAAGACAATGACTGATTTTGTTTCTTGTCAGGTTTCATTTACATGATAAATGGTTGTTCGCCGGTGTTTGTGTTCTAGAGTTTTGTTGTCTCGGTAATTTTATAATCTTCAAAAGTCCAGACACGATGATCTTCACACAAAAGCGGGTGTGCAATAGATCACAATGGAATTTTTGATGACATGCTTACAATAGAAAAACAAATCATCGCACTGCGAGTTAATTAGCGAGGCGATCAGATTTCATCACTGATTGTGTAAATTACTTTAAAGGGTTTTACGAATGACTAATTGAAGCTGATTTTTAAATTATCATAAAATTCATAAAATAAAATGTTAACTATTGTAGTGATGTTTACACGTTGGAATAAAATACTGTTTTCATTTATGTCAACGGATATAAACGGATATAAAGTTTCCGATTTTCGAATTTTACAATGCCACTGCCATTACTTGTCAATGATATTTGCACCATTTTCTTTTTCATTTTGGTATAAAATGCTCTCTCTCTCTCTCTCTCTCTCTATCTCTCCCTCTCTCTCTCTCTCTTACACAGTAAAGAAAAATGTATAGGTGTGCACATCAAAATTAAAATGTACCTACCAGAATAGAAAGACATACGATTTATGCAACTAAATTGTGCTACACAAAAAAAACAAACATATTGGCATCCGGTTCATAATCTATTTCTAACTGAATTCTATACATTTATGCATATAAACTAATTATGAATATTAATGTACGTATAGGGGAGATCAATTTGGAGGAGTTTGATATCTTGACAATACAAAAAAGATCACTTTACACGTACATAACAACGTGATATGATATATAGTTTGTAGTTAAAACTGTAAGTCAGCGTATGTGTATTTAATTATGCTAATAACTTAAAATTGTTTTCCAATTTCAAAGCATTCGGTGTTACTTTTTCACTTTTCAATATGTAATTGTTCATACGCACCATGTGCACGTGTTTAAGTTTAAACTTATCTATTTTACGTCGATTGGGAAACAATTCTGACAAGTTATACTATTCTTTCTCCACGGTCCCTGGGTTAGACCAGTACTTGACTTTTGGGAAGGTCATGAAATAATCCTTGCCCCAAATTGGGGTTCAAACCCAAGACGGATCCGCTGTCTGATATGTTTCCACTGGACTCAGGTGCCCTTAAATTACGTCATAAAATTACGTCATATGTACAAGAGCACGATTCATAAGAATCTTCAATGGTCGTCCCTTTAATTGAACAAACTAGTACTCGCCAAAGCCGTTTGAAGCACCCGTTGTCTGTTATCCATTTCACGAATGTAGTATCAAAATAATAGAGACTTCAATCATGATAGTGAAATAAAACAGCGGAAGTCGACTTTTTTTCGCATATTTAACAGACAAAGGGTGCTACAAACCCCTGTGGTACTCGCTTCTCCATGCTTATTAAAAAATTGTGATTATGTTTTTATCACGCAAGATATCTACGACATTAAATTTGTCTTAAATCGTCTGAAGTAATGCTATATTAGAAAGTACTGTAATCGAGACGTGAAAACAAGAAACAAACATCGTGCCGTCTATGATCATAAATCTACAAACATAGCGATATTAATGAGTCTAAATATGCAATGAAAGCAACTCTTATTTCTGTAATCATTGAATGGAATAATGAGTAACTTAGATTTGAGATTAAATAGGATAATGCACATTTTTGCGAACAATTATATTTATAAATTTTACGTCTTTCTAAATTCATAAGAACATATTCTGACTCAATCTTGTGCTGTGGCGTACATCGTCATTTTGCATCACTGGAGTAATATCGAGTGTTTCTTTTGTGCTCCAAAAATATTGAAAGAAAGGGATAGGAAGAAAAATTACTTAATGATATGATTAAAGACATTAAAAAGGACCCATGTATCAAATCTCGATATTTCACACCATTTTGCTTCTTTCTCGGGTTGACTGACCCTCTTCTCTAATGATAAAATCATCACGTAAAACATGCCCCAATCTATTTATGAAATATGTCATATCACATTCCTAAAAATAATATGAAAGTGTTTGAATAACACATTTTTTCCATGGTGAGGCGTTTTAATATCCTAAAGTATAGTATGACAAAAATATACAGAAAGGATTATCGATTGAAAAGCATGTGAATTAGTAAAAGTTATTAAAGCCATATGTTTTTGTAATATGATATAATGTATATCAATATTACACAACAAATATTCAATCGACATTTTAGTGTTGGTCGATATGATTGGTTCAGGTACATTTCTGGACGTTACAATAACTTACAGCTACATGCTTTGTCTGTAGGAATGGCCGTTAAGCTCTATGCTACTTTTACTTTTTGTCTCTATGCATACGATGGACAGTTTTACATTCTGACCTCATCGTCTGGACAATTTTCACACTATTTATTGACATGTATCAATTTAAACCGATAGTTCAGAGAGAACTGATCACCTTATCTACAAAGCATATTGCCAAAATTTGCTCTAGAGATTAGCGGGGTAGACTATAAATGAAATTTTGTCTGGCGTTGGTTTACATTCAACACAGGAAATGTATTTTAATTTGCCATCAAATGCAGACAGGATCTGGGAAAAGATTTGCATGACAGACAGAAAATGTGTCAATATATTTAATGTGTAAAATGCATTGGTTGATCAATAAATACAAAATGAACTATGAAACATAGATTATACATAGGTTAACATATTGGAATGATGCTTACGTATGACTGTACTTATATTACTCTAAGTAGCATTGTCACTATTTTTCTGCTGCTTATCTTACTTATTTTATCAGGTGATATCCATCCAAATCCAGGTCCTAATTTAACAAATTTAACAACTGAAAATCAATTGCCTAATGAGAGCTTTGTGTCTGAAGTGTCTCAACCTTCTTATGTAACGTCTAAACATTTTCCATTGTTCATTATAATATTCAAAGTATAGCAAACAAAATTGATACAATAGGACCTGAACTCCGGGAACATGATATTTTGTGCTCTACTGAGACTTGGTTAGGAGATTCCGTAAATTCTGATGATCTTGAAATTGTTTCTTATCATACACCTTTTCGCAAAGATCGCCCAGATGATGCACATGGCGGGGTTATCATATACGTTAGGGATAACTTACATTTTAAACGCAGGTGTGATTTGGAATTAAACAGACTAGAATGTATTTGGCTCGAAGTTACTGTTATTAAATCAAAACATATATTATTAGGAGTATTTTATAGACTACCAAATGCTGACATACATACTTTTAATCTTATAGAAGACTCAATATCTCTTGCACGTGATACAACTATTAAAGATATTATCATTACAGGTGACTTTAACTATAACATACATGGCCATTGTACCTCTCGTAAAAATGATTTGATATGTCAGCAGTTTGATCTAATTCAACTTATTCAAGAACCCCCACACTTTTTACTGAAAACAGTTCTTCAACTATTGATCTTATGTTTGCTTCATCATTAGACTTCGATCTCACTTCTGGTGTCGGTGACCCTTTCTTAAAATCAACTGCAATGCTTTCACTGTCCTATTTATTTAATACTGAAGCAAAATTCTAATAAGTTGAAAACCTTTAAACATAGGATTTGGAAATATGCCCAAGCAGATTTTATCAAATTTCGGTGTGACATAAAAAAAATATAACTGGGACTCACATTGGAATAAATTTAAAAAAATAAGAAATGAAGTTGTTTCAGATTTACGTGATGCTAAATCAAATTATTTTAAACAGTTAGCCAGTAAACTACAAAATAGTATTAAGCAAAATGACTGGTGGAAAACTCTAAAAACGTTTATGGCAAAAAAACAATCAACAAAATATCCCACCTCTATTTAATGATGAAACAAATAGATTATCTGAAAATGATACTGAAAAGGCTAATATTCTAAATTCTTATTTTGAGAAGCAAAACTCATTAAATGATGAGGGTAAAAATGTTCCAAACGTATCTGTTCCTAACCATTATATTGCTTCTATTCTATTAACTCGGTCTGAAGTAGCTGATGTTCTAAAATCGTTACCAGTTGGAAAAACTTCTGGTCCTGATGGTGTTAGTAATAAAATGTTATGTGAAGCATCAGTCGAGCTTTCTGGTCCCTTATGTAAACTTTTCAATAAATCTCTTTCATGTTCTGCGGTACCAGATTGCTGGAAAGAGGCACATGTAACGGCTATTTTTAAAAAAGGTGATAAATCTAAACCAAATAATTATAGACCTATCTCACTTTTAAACACTATTGAAAGGGTGTTCGAACGTCTTATTTCTAAACATGTATTTAATTATCTTCGTGATATAAGATTTTTGTCTAATTCGCAGTCAGGTTTTGTTCCAGGGGATTCAACAGTTAATCAATTGGTCTATATGTATGACACATTCTGTAAGGCTCTGGATGATGGCCTAGAAGTTCGTACTGTGTTTTTTTTTATATAAGCAAGGCCTTTGACAAGGTTTGGCATAGAGGCCTTCTCCAGAAACTCAGGAGTGCTGGTATATTGGGACCTTTGCTTTCCTGGTTTGAAAACTATTTATCTAACCGTAAGCAGCGTGTTGTGGTTCCTGGAGCTAAATCTGACTGGGCTTATACAAATGCGGGAGTACCGCAAGGGTCAATACTAGGTCCTCTTCTTTTTTGATTTATATAAATGATATAACCACAAATATTGATAGCAATATACAATTGTTTGCTGACGACACTAGTTTATTTGTGATTCTACAAAACCCACAGGTTGCGTTGTATAATTTAACAACTGACATTAATAGAATATCTGAGTGGGCAGACACATGGCTCGTTAACTTCAATCCTGCTAAATCAGAAACTCTTCTCATCTCTCGAAAACTAAATAAAACGGTACATGATCCTTTATACATGTGTAATCAATCTATAACAGAAGTAAAGTTACATAAACACCTAGGTATTCAACTCTCTACTGACTGTTCTTGGAATGACCACATTGACTACATTACATGTAAAGCTTGGAAACGAATTCACATAATGAGGAAACTTAAATTTGACTTAGATAGACGTTCTCTTGAAACTATTTATTTTTCTTTCGTTCGTCCTATTTTAGAATATGCGGACATAGTTTGGGATAATTGTAATAAACATGATAAAGAAAGATTAGAAAAGGTCCAACATGACCCAGCAAGCATCGAATATCGGACCGATATCGGACCAATATTGTTTTGTATATCGGACCAATATCGGTTTTCAATATCAGGGCAACATCGTATTTGCAAAGTGAATGCTATATCGGCCCGATATCTTTTTGAATATTAATTTGACATTGGACCGATATAGGACCAATATCAGTTTGCCTATATTGGGTGGATATCAATATATCTATATCTGACCGATATAGGTGTGTCTTGATTGGACCTACATATATTTTCCAACAAATGGCCTTACATAATGAAATTGTGAAGTGGTTGACAAATTACCAGACAATTTCTTGCTGAAAATAAGTTGGAACATTGATTCAAATCATTGGCAACAGGGTTTATAAGTTAAATTAAATCTTTAATAAAATAAGACTCAAGTGACTTTTAAAGCAAAAAAAAAAGAAAATAATTGAAAAAATCAATCATGCACTTGTGTGAGGAAAGATTAAGAGTAAATGATGAGAACAAAATATATACACACATCTGTAATCAATAATATATTTAATATACAAACAGTAATAATCCATTTAGTGAATAAATAGTCTTTCAAATGGGCCTTGTTTGCTGTATGGCCTCAGTTTGCACATATCACATACGAATGTTGGAATTAAACTCAGTATTCCACTATAGAGCTAGTGTCTCTTTGTTGATATTTTGTGGATGCACAAAACACACTAAAAATCATCAAAGTCGTCTTTCAGATAATTATGGTGTATCCACTGTTTCCACCATCTCTGGAAAACTTAGGGGTTCTGGACTCAAAAGTGAATGTTGCTTCTACTATGTGACTCCTTCCGGTATTTGGCCCCTCTTAAGCCAGTCCTTCAAGGCATCTGGCGGTTTTTGTTGATACTTTTTTCTGTCCACATTCTGTTCAGGACACAAACAAAGAGGTTGATATAAACATCTTATTAGCTGCATCAAACTGACTATACAACACTTTTAATAATTTATTTCAAAGGAAGAAGACATTTTTATTATCTTTTTCATTTAACGAGATAGTAAATTGGTATAGAATTATTGGTTTAGCAGCTTTAATGAAATTAACAATACAAGGTTTTTTAAAGTTTGTAATGTTACTAATTGACAATTTTTAGTGTTGGTTTGAAAAAAAAAAAAACTTACTGTATCGAACGTTATTCAGCATCAAGTTTCCTCTTCTTTCCCGTGAAGGCATATCTCTCTAGCACTTTGCTTGAGGTGTTTTCTTTCGGCAGGCGTTTCAATGCAGTTTTGAAGTTATGTCCACACAGCCTTTAAGGTGAAAGGAAAAGTAAACATCAATTCGTGAATATACAAACACTGGCATCCGGCTTATAATCCAATCTGACCTATATCAAGGGCGTGCCTGGGCTTACGCACTAACGCACGTGCGTACAATTGATTTGAAAAATCGAAAGTTTAAAAACGCCCAAAAACGCTATAAAAAAACATCGCCTTACCAGGGTAAGGCATATATTTGCCCTCGTGATTAGATACAGAGAAATTTATTTTGAACGGATTTGCCTAGAACGATATTACAAAAATCATATCTATAAGCACAAACAGGCTAATTTACCGACAACATTAAGGTATATATTTTACGGTACGATACTTTCTTGATCAGCTCATCTTTCCCCGCCTTTTTCATGTGTTCTAATAGTAATTAAAAATACATTCAATATGCCAACCTGTTAACTCAATGGTTACACATAGCTGAGATCGGACTAGGGCAATGTTCTGTAACATCTGCATGAAGGCTTAGATGTTAATTATTTCATTTCTGCCATGATTCATGAAGAAAGTAAACGTAGCTAGGTATGCAACAACATGTATGTAACCATGAACAGTGTTAAGATATAACTATTATATTATTTACTACAAAAACAATTAAAATATTGTATCAACTTACTTGAGAAAAATGTTGTTATGAATTATATAAGCACTGAAATATCTTTATTGTTCTTATGCATGCGTATATGAGTCCTTAATTTGTGTTAAAATATTCGCGTTTTTGTATATTATTGACTAATTAAATGGCTCATGAAAAGAAAAAAAAACATGGCTCCAATTTTTTAAATTTGGCTCATCCATTGGTTCCAACAAATCATAGCGCTGAAGGCGCTGAAGTTGTGTGTGTCTCAAATTAAAGCATGATCTTAGTCGTGGGCTCTCATGCATTTAGGTTTCACCTTTTTTTTCGTTTTTTTTCGTCTCCAGTATTCTTATTTTTCTTTTTATATAGCGTCTCTTTTATAAATATTTCTGTCTCCAAATCTTTCTCCTTTTCTTATCTCAGTCACTCTATCTCATCCGCGATTCCTTTCCCGCTTTCAAAGTAACTAGCGACATTTTTGTCCATTGTCTTCTCTCATTACACGCTTTTTTTCGAAACACGAATAAAGGTAGACTATAGTGAAAGAAAAAATGAAGGTTTTACTAGTAAAGAAATGCAAGAGCTATAAAGAGGAAGAGACTTTGAAAAGGGGAGTAGCTTAAGAGCTGGATACAGTGAATGTAGCTTTTAGTTGAAGAGATAGCCGGGGATGGGAAAGAGGAGACCATAGAGCAAGGGTATTTAAGATGGAGTAGTAAAAAAAAAAGAAGAAAGGTAAAATCTGTGCATGAGAACCCACGACCAGGATCATGCTTTAAGTGAGACCTAAACCGTACAATGGTAAAGGCCGATCGAGTTCGCACCCGGCGAACGTTAGGTTATGTCTGCATTGTGCAGAAACTTACTTGGGTCTGACTGCCGTCTCACATAATCCACACTTTATATACCCTAATTGTAATATCTTTCGAACGGGTTTTAAATTGGTTCTATATTTAGATTTATTAATCTTTTCTGAAAATGACTGTATTTCTTTGAACATTAATTATTTCACAGAAATATGTTACATACTAAGTTATTTTACCTTCCAGAAGCTCAACAAAATACAAATAACTAACTCAGTGTTTTCAAAACAGAGCTTATTTTAGTATTTATATTTTTTCTAAAGAAAGGGAGTCGTTTTATTAACTAGACAAAGGACAGTGTTATAGGTGTTTTAAATCGGTTTACAATAAGGCTCCAAAGTTGGCCCAGTGGTAACGACTCTGTCTACAACACCTCTCAGTATCACTCCACGTGGGTTCGTAGCTCGGAGGTGAAAAACAAAATATATATAAAAATGTCTACCAATTTAGTGCTAGATTATAATACCAGACTATTAATTTTATTGGCTTAAAAACTTAATACCATAATCATTTCTGCATCTGAATTATTGGCTTCTATTTTTATCGTTTTGAAAAGGACCTACAGTTAATCTATTGAGCTATTATTCAAGATTCATATCTCATTCAAAGTTGTTTTTTTTAACTAAATGATTCAGTATTGAAGCAAAAGCTAGAAAGGTTCAATTTCAATCCCGGGGCGTATACTATAGTTTATAATCGCAATGTTTCGGAAATGTAAACATATTTCGGGTACCCCAAATTTTTTGGATAATAAGTTATCACAATGTCAGTATAAGAACGCTTAAAGACGATCGCGACAGTTTCATCTTTCTTTTTTTCCCAAACGTTTAGAATTTCATGACACCGTTATTTTGAAACAAAAAGTACAAACAAAGAGTATTTGTTTTAAACTTTATTCTTTCTGATGTAAAAACATTGATTTTTTTTTCTGATTTTTTCAATGAATACTTTTTTGGTACTCTCAGTCCATATACCGAGGTAGTGTTATCCTAATGCATTAGTTAAAAATACTGCGCGTTTTTATCTTATTTCATTATGATTTTACAGTTTTTGTTTGTACTTATCACCCTTTAAAATGCTCCCACGGCGTTCCAGGGGCATTTTCCCCCGGGGAAGCATGCCCAAAGACCCACCCTAGCCATGGTGCGTATACCGATATTGGGTCCAGGCACGCCATTGTATATTCATGTACTATGGAGACGAGGTAAACAATTCCCTCAATTGGCCGCTGAATATATGTCAAATTGGATAAAATGTGTATACAAAATAAAACTCAACAGTGTTTATAAAAAAACAATACAAGATTGTGTATCAGTATATGAACATGTAGTACGATATCTCATACACAACAAGTTTTATTTCTTTATTTTTTTAAGTTAGGATGCAATCAAATTTTACGAAGTGACTGTCGCGAAATATCATGACATAACAAAAAAACAACTGCCTTATGCTAACATACATGCAAGAATAAAATATTAAAATCAAATGGTATTTAAGATCAGGTTTAAATGGTCATTTGTGTTTATACGTTAAATGCACTTACCCGGTTTAAGATGACCAAACATCTGAAGAAAATTCAAACTCAAAGAACATGGTGGCATGGGAATGCAGTCAAAATCAAAACGAGGCTGATTTTTGATTTTTTTTTTTACATTTTTGTTTTAAATTTAAATGTTTAGTTTCAATTAAACAAATGATATTAAATCAAATAAAAATATTAGAAAGATTTAGCACATTTATCTTCCCTACTTATTAATATAAAATTGTTTCCTATTTACTTTTTGAACCTACACTCCAAGGAGAGTTACATCCTTTGTGAAAGTAATTTTTGATATCAGCCCGATATAGGACCGATATGTGGAAACGATCTGAATTTTATATAGACAAATCCTTGTTTATTTACACTTGCACAACAAGATATGTTTATGTGCTGTTGATATTTACATTTGGATTCATGATACAATTTACTCCATGCTACTGGATCTGCAGGTTGGGATATCGGCTGTATATCGGCCCGATGTCGCAAACTGATATCAGTGTACTGATATCGGCACGATATACCCATGCTTGCTGGGGAAGCAGCGAGAATTGTTTCTGATGCCAGTAAACTTGTTTCAATTAATGATTTGTACAATGAAGTTAAATGGGAATCCTTAGAAACTAGAAGATCTAAACATAAATTAATAATGCTTTACAAAATGATAAACAATCTAACACCTGAGTATTTATCAAGTAAAATTCCACTTACCATAGGTCAAAATACTTCTTATGCTTTACGAAATTCTAATGATTTACAAACAATTCGTTCAAGAACAACTATATATCATAATTCTTATCTATCATCATCTATTAGAGATTGGAATAACTTGCCACCTGAAATTCAAAACGCTGACTCTGTAAGATCGTTCAAATATTTATTAAATAAAAATGTAAGTAAACCACCACCTTATTTCTATCATGGTAATAGATACATGTATTCACAAATGTTACATACTCGCATTCGAACAAACTGTAGTGGCCTTAATTATCATTTATTTCTTCGGAACGTTGCAGATTCTCCTTTATGCGAATGTGGAATGATTGAAACACCATTCTATTTTCTTTTAGAATGCCCACGTTATATCTTGTGTAGAAACTCAATGTTAAATGAACTACCCGTATACACTGCTTTCGAAACTCTTTTATATGGAAATCCAAGTATGTCAACACAAGAAAACAAATCGATATTTGATTCTGTTCAAAGGTTTATTATCAATAGTAAACGTTTTCATTCCTGAGCAATGAATTGCTGTGAGTGATTTTTTTTCTTACGTATATATTATCTTTAATCTAAACACCCCCCCCCCGTTTCTCTCTCTCTCTCTATCTCTCTCTCTAAAATATATTATGATGATAAGTGTTTTTATTATACATTCAAATTGTGAAAAAAATGATAATTTATAGTATCTACCTACAAATGTAATTAACAATAATATGGAGAAGACTTTTATAAGCCTTGGGCTTCCAGTCTAATCCAATTCTCAACATGCATATGTTATTGTCACGTATTGTATTTACTTACTGCTTTGGAGAAATAAATATGTTTAAATTAAACATAGATTAACATACATGTTTACATTGCAAGTTCTTTATAAATGTATGTAAACAAAATATGCAGTATACAGAAATATTTTGTAATGATACTGTAAAATCCTTTGTCTTCGTTGAAATTAAGATTCGTGGAATCTGTGATTAAATCATTTTCGTTGGTACATACATTCGTGGAACCATGTTCTAGAAAAAATGAGGTCTATGAAATAAACAGTTTTCTTGGAGATAAATATTCATGGATAAAATCATTCACGAAATCAACGAAAATTAGTTCCCCACGAATATTAATGATTCTACAGTACTTTATCAGTCACTAAGATTGATATTCGTTGTTTAATATTTCTTTCTTGATGGTCATTATTGCATATTTCATTAGAAACCACGAATTTGACTCTACTCTTCATGTGATATGAATACATGTGAATAATATTACTGATCAATTTAATCATACGAGTAAAAGTCAATATTGTTATCTACATATTTGGAAACCTTAGATTGTCTTTTTAATATGGTATCAAGTTTATTTCAATAGGCTGAAACTTACGCCTTTCTTAGTTTGTTTTTTTTACAACTGAAAATTGAAACAATTGGCTGGTTATATAAAAGGAATAGTTCATAGTTAAAGATACGCTGGCTCTAAATGAACAAAATCCACATAAACATGATTGAAATTCTTGAAAATTCTTAAATATTTACCGCATTACCAAATTGTACGTTTAAATGATTAAAAATGAAGTTTATGCTGAAATGAACATTTAATCGGATAACAAGCCGTGATACAAATTATTTTCTGAGATTTTCAGCTAGGTACCATCCGCAGGGTTTCTATTTTTAAGCACACAATTCCTTCCCCGCCTTAACGAATGGCTAATCGACTGTGTTGCGCAGTCATTAACACTCGGTAAAGCTCTGCTTCTGAGTAAGCTCGATACCCTCTCAGCTGAAATTCTAAAGTAAAGGAGGATTTTCTATCTTTTCCAACTAATCCCAACGCGCTGAGCATCTTCCATACAGGCTGGGTAAGTAAACTACGACAGCTAATTTCTGTAGAATAAAGTCTTATATTTCTGATCCTCACATAATAGCTGGAGCGCTCCATGGCTCAAGTTCGACCATCACAATCGTCTTTGTTCTTGAAGAACACAGTACAATGTCTAATCAGAGATTTGTTTGTACAAATGGCTGGAACACGCGTTTCTTGTTCGGATCTATGCTAATATCGTAGCAAGTCGTACACAAAGTGAAAAAGTAACTATGGCGGGTTGTCATATCTAAATGTTTGCGTCCTATGCATATTGTAAAGTATAAGATTATCATCACCAGACTTGCCTATGCAACTTTTAAACTGCACTCTCGGGGACGAACGTTGAAGTTACGAATGGCTGGAATGACCATAAAGGCCTACACTAGTGAAGTTTTGTGAAAAACAGTCATCTTCTGAGACTTCTGCTCAACGTTCACAAAAATTCACTGAGTAACGAGGTTTGAATTTTATCTGACAAAATATTTGGTTTTATCCTTCAATGATAAAAACATTTCAGCTTCGGACAAATACGGCATTTCTCCCAAATGATCGTGTCAAGAAATGAAAAATTGTTCGTTACATTGTTCTAACTTTATACAGTAAGTTCTATTCATGAGAACTTATTTATCAGATTCAAATTATCATACAGAGGATATGCCCTTATTGTGATACTTTTGCAAATCTCTGTCTAAGGAGAAACTAAATCACGTTCGCATTGTATCAAAAGCTACATATGAAATAATCTCCTGCTAATATTCATTATCTAGCATACGCTTGCAAATATTTTGTTTGGCTCTGTTAAACACACAAAGCAAGGATACTTAAGAGCCTGATTTTTCATTGTGGGGAAAATTGAAAAAAATGAATAGTTAATCAAGACAATGACTGATTTTGTATTTTGTCACTTTGAATTTGCACATGATAAATATTTATTTGGCTCTGTTAAACACACAAAGCAAGGATACTTAAGAGCCTGATTTTTCATTGTGGGGAAAATTGAAAAAAAATGAATAGTTAATCAAGACAATGACTGATTTTGTATTTTGTCACTTTGAATTTGCACATGATAAATATTTATTTGCTGGTGTTTGTTTTGTTTGTTTGTTTTGTTAAATATTAATGTTTCGGTAATTGAAAAATCTCCATAAGCCCAGGCACGACAAAGGGATTTTATGAATCTTCTTGTTGTTAGCGAGCATGCAAAGAATCACGGTGGAAATTTTGATGACAAAACAAATTATATCACAGTATTCTTTTACAAATGACTCGTTGAAGCTGATTCTAATCAAGGTATAATACTATTACTTTAAGTTACTTTATCTGATCGTTTCATACTTTGGAAAATGTGCCATTATGCACCAAATGGTGAAATGATATATTGTTATATGCGTGAACATAAGATTTTTTGTGCGATACATAAACTTATGACAACTTTCGTCCCTGTAGTGGATGTTTTGTATATGATTGTGGTTTACAAATGGCATGATATGATTATCTTCATGTTTTCCTGATATTCAAAGATACGATATCTAAAACAGACTTATTTTTATGAATCACTTCCTCATATTTACTATAAATAACAATCGAAAAAGGTATGTATACTTAAGATATTTTTTAACATCTGTTAAAGATTTAACAGTTTTCCTGCAATTAACTATTCATTTAATGCTATTCGATGGATTACCTAGAAATAACAGTGGATTATATCTTGATATTTCACTGATTTGAACAGTTAAATTATCAGGAAAACAGTGAAATTATCAGGATCTTTAACCCGACCCTACGTTATAAACTGTTCGGAGCGTCAATTGTGTTGTTGTTGGTTTTTTACGCAAGAAATGACGTCATAAATAACGTCACGCACGCGAGGTAATGCCGCCAATTTTGACGTCTTTTGTGAATAACACAGCTAATTTCTGGCCTTGAAAGCATTAGGGTAGAGGAACCCTTATGGGTTCGGCAAATGTCGGCAAAGATCGCCAAACTTCCGATATTCTTCGTCATAACACGCCATGATTCGAAATGTGATTCTTTTTCATTAAAAAGTTCAGTCATGGTATCTTATATCATTGTTAATCAAATGTAATAGCATTGATTGGTATTCATCTATTAAAATGTAGAAATATCGTTCCTTTTTTGAAAAAAGAGAGGAAAAACACCTTCCCAAATTACTTCCGGTGACGTCATTTTTGAAATTCCCCATTGATCTGTCAAAAAGCATAATTATGATAATTGATGGTATTTCGAAAAGATTTCCATAAGAAGGCAAATTTTAAAAAGCAAAGGGTATCTTAATCAACCATAACTACAGAAACACAAGTTCGTATATTTGAAATTCATGTAAAGCGGAGAATTGTAACATTGATTCTTTCGTACTTAGATTGAATGTACTTGGCCACATAGTTGTTGTATAAAACTCTTCAGAATTTTTTTATTGAATGTTAAGACTTTAATTCTTAAAACCATGTAACAAATAACTTTGATATGAAATGCTTTATTAAGAAAATAAATCTGGCGCATTTTGTCATAAACAGTGGATACGAAGCGGAAAGAAAACAACAACAAGAGTAGTTATATGTAACTGTTTTTATATTGTCATATATAAATTGTAGGCTGGAGAGTTTATGCTGATACTCATTTACACCAAGTTTTCTTCTTGGTGAACACAAATTCAACTTCTAACAATAGCACATCATACGGATGCCTACGCTCGTCAGTTAAAATGGGCTACATTGCGTTTTTGCCCGACGACAGAAACGTCGACCAGCGATAATAATAGCTCGACTTTTTCTTTTAAACAGACGAGCTAAAAATGATACCTTATTGCTAGTAAAAGTCTTTACACAAGAGTTTGCTTTTGTCCATGTATTGTTTGATTTTGCAATTTGTCATTTATAATACAATTCAACAGCGTTTGCCGTATATCTACACGGTTAAAACTAACCAAAGATTTACTGTAGTCAACAAAAACCCTTTTTTTTTAATTCTTGACGGAAAATATGATACTGTAGTTCTCCTAAAAATCGGTGTGTTCTTCACAATTAAGATCATTATTTATTCCAGCATTCAACCCAGAGATAAACACTTAAAAATATAAATCAATCTTTAATTATAAAAAATATATATTCTTACTCATTTCATTACATGGAAAGATGCCAGAATGTATGACAGCATTGTATCTGTTGCTAAGAACTCGTAACATGTTTTCCGTGACATTTTCAAGTACCCATTCAATATATCATTAAACGAAGATGGTTAATTATTATTCTTTGAGCATTTTATTGATTAAACAATCGCATCCAAAGAAAAGCAATAACTTCATTTTAGAAATAGCTAGCATTCAAGGTAAATATATCCTGGGGACTTTGGTGACATGCCATACTATAAAGCACTTAACCTTGCAAGTAACTTGACAAGATAATCCAATGCTAAGGGTGTGTTAAAGTTCTTATATTAATATTTTCTTTCTGTTAGTTCATTTCTATTTAACATTTTTATCTATTTTGAATATGGTGACACTTGATTCCTGAACGTTTTAATAGAAACGTATGTTTGTTTGGAATAACGTCCCAACAACAGTATTTCAGTCTTTTACAGACTATGTCTACTTGAGACAGATATAGTGCTGCCACACTGTAGTATCACGCTGTAGACATGTGACATGATAACACTCAGTCACATTATCCTGACAACGGGCCGATCAGTCCTGTAACTACCTTTATATACTGAACGACAAGAACGGGAGCTGTACCAGTACCAGCATTTACTTACTTTGGTATGACGATGCCGGGGACCGAGCCCACGAATTACCGCTGCAGAGGCGAACGCTGACACCAGTCAGCCACCTGTGACCTGTGGTACCAGTACCATCATTTACTTACTTTGGCATGACGATGCCGGGGACCGAGCCCACGAATTACCGCTGCAGAGGCGAACGCTGACACCAGTCAGCCACCTGTGACCTGTGGTACCAGTACCATCATTTACTTACTTTGGTATGACGATGCCGGGGACCGAGCCCACGAATTACCGCTGCAGAGGCGAACGCTGACACCAGTCAGCCACCTGTGACCTGTGGTACCAGTACCATCATTTACTTACTTTGGTATGACGATGCCGGGGACCAAGCCCACGAATTCCCGCTGCAGAGGCGAACGCTGACACCAGTCAGCCACCTGTGACCTGTGGTACCAGTACCATCATTTACTTACTTTGGTATGACGATGCCGGGGACCAAGCCCACGAATTCCCACTGCAGCTGATCAGGTTTTATGCTGTTCGCTGCTCCTCAGTGGTTTTGAAATGAGGATTTTGTAATTAAATTTGGTAAGGTTTAACTGTGGTTTTCTGCAGATCAGGCTTTATGTGGTACCTATTGAGTGCGTCAAAATGAGTCTATATGAGGGAAAGGGTTAAAAACGTCTCATGTATAAAACCTCAATATATCACGTTTTGTCACAGTTGACCTATACATTAAACTAATATTTTCGTAGAGACAAAATAAGAATAGGATATGAATAATGCACCAATCTATTACTGTAATATGCCTCATTAAATTTCTAAATTATCTAAGATAGTTTGAAAAACAAGGAGTAAAGTATTCGACATTTATTTAAAAAAGTGATTGAGCATGGGTTTGAATTCGCAAACGATGAGCGCATTTTGTCTATGGCTGATGATACGAAGCACAAACAACAAGCGTGGTAATATAATATATTTGCAATCCTGGTTCAGCCACTTTGTATATTCATTAAAGTTCAGCTTGTCGCAGCCCTAAATTTCACTCATTTGTGTTGCAGGGGATGGCCCTCCCCGACCCCTGTTTTACACCGAATGACGGGGAGATTAAACTGTATAAAAAAAAAAAAAAAAAAAAAAAATCACTCATTACTACTCATGTACTCAGTTTTCACTCTTTCTTCCTTCTCATAATTCCAATCTCGTGTATAAACCCAATAAGTCCTTTGCATTAGCAATTATTGTTATTAAAGTTCTTTACCCATAATCTCCGTCAATAATCTTAAAAATTATACATCTAGATATATCATCTGTAAAGAACGTTTTCATTTGCGTGGATACAACTATTTAGCTCAGTAGAATGATGAAATTTAATCATGAATTTCCGGTACATCTGATGTACTTGCAATTTATTTTCCGTCGGGGTCTTGTCGCTTTGGCGTCTGTTTGTTTATATCTAGGAGAGAAAAAATGTGTCTGATAACTGTGCAAAGCCTGAAAGGCAATAATGAAATGAACGTTTTTACCCGAGGTCTAAACGATTTTGCAATATGCTAGATAAGCAATCAGTCAGACCGGACATAATTGATGTTACTCTTTCTTATAAGTCAATCGAGCCTAAACTGTAGTCTAGACTTGAAAAATAAATACATATTTCTTGTCCTGATATGTTTGGAATTAACAAGCGTTAGAAGCCTTTTTTTTCAACCGTGGTAAGATATGTCTTCAATATAGATATGTATTACAAAGAAAATGATCAGTCTGAAATTGACGTTCGAGTTTTATTTACAATGTATGAGACTTTTTCCGTGTAGCTTATTTAAACA
>CM037786.1:1435776-1468979 GCA_021229015.1 Solen grandis
GCAAGCTACCACAAGTCGTACAAGACAACGAGAAGGTATAAGGCAAAGCGAAGAGCTCAAAGGGCCCAGATGGATTCGAACACCGGCGGACTCAAGAAACCCACCACCAGGAGGAGCCTGATTATGTAAAGGGACTGCTTGACAGCAATCTGCACTCCTACGCCTCAACTTCTGCAACAAACCAGTAGCAGCAGCCTGCCCTACAGAACAGAGCACAGCAGAAAAAAACAAAAACAAAAAACATAAAGAAAAAAAAAGCTCTGTCTGGTGCATAGCAGCACCACTGATGAGTCTGATGCTGACCGAAACAGTGCTATATAAAAGAAAAATATAAACTCATGTATCAATATCTGTTTGGAAAATTCAGGGGGGGGGGGGGAAGGAGAGACAGGGTTCAAAATCAAAATTAAAGATAATAAAAGAAGATATTTATACGTGAGCAGGGTTTTCGATGACGCACAAAATTGTGTGTTTTGTCGCAAAATAATCTGAAATGACCCCCATATTGAATGCATTTGCGCCGTTAATGACGCATTTTCAAAACCAGGTTCTAAATATAAGACACATTTGATTGATATCAAATAGCTGTCAGTTTAAACCTACTATATGTGTTTCCTTTAATATTGCAAACAACATGTGACGTTCCAAGACGTTCATTTTATTTTTTCTGTTTGCTCTTAATAACAGTTTAAAAGATATAGGACTTTCCGTTTCTTAAAATAGAACCTGGACTGCCGGCATTGCATAAAACGATGACCTCACGTCGTTGTTGTCCCGAATATAAGACTGCCTGTTTACGTGCATGGATGCATGATTTTATTTATGTAGACTTACTTTGATTTTTTCTCACCATATATCGCCCTTTCATATATTTGGATAAATTTTATCACACAAAAAATCCCTCTTTATAAATTAGTCTGATGTTCTGATACATTCTGTACGGATTATAGACGAAGCGTACCATTACCGAAGCGTACCAGGACGAAGCGTACACATTTAATGCGGTCGTAAGCGTACCACTTTAAAAATTACATCGGGAAATTGCTTGAATATGAATAAGTTTATGTTGCTGATGTTCATTAAGCATCCATAACTTGAATTTATTTTATATTTGATTTTTATGTACTTATTTGAAAACAGCGACATGGATTTTTGTAGAAAAAAATAAGACGCAGAACCTCACACGGCAACAGGATATAAACTAATATACCGGGAATGTCATTTAATTTCAAATTCAATTTTGTATATCCTAATGTTTCATTATCATCCTACATTTATCTAAATGCATTCATGTTGTGTTAATATTTAACAAAAAATGCCAACGCAATATTATAATTTATCTTAAAGTTGCGAAACCATATACATACAAGCATAATGCCGAACCTTTTAAATCATTAAAGGCAATAATTATGTACAAACATCAAAAGCCACTGTTTTATTACTATTATCAAATCAATATGAATGATTAATTGCTTTAATTAGCAATCATCATAGGTTAGTGTCAGTATTACACAAAACCCCAAATCGACCTGTCAATATACTTCAAAGAAAGCCGAATCCTTTAACCATATCCAACCCGATTACACTATGTACAGCGCGTGTTAACACCTAGACAGTACACAATTAAATCAGCAATATCTCACGTAGGCATTTGAGGAAGCACGACTTTTTGTTTGTTGATTTTTTTTTCTTTTAAAGACATCAGTTCCTTTTCAATCGCATACGGATACTACATTTGGATCCATAATGAATAAGAGACATGGATTTCTTAATGCCAAATTGCAGTTTTTTCAAAATCGTGCTCGTATGTTTCATATATTAATCCTATTCCAATATTGATCTAGGTACTTACATGCATGCATTTTCATAGTAACAACAAGATCCCGTATTGACTAAAATACGTCATAAACACACAAAAAAAGATTATCTGCATATGTAATCTGACATTATCGGCGGTATATCACTCGATTTTTCACTCAATGTCGTGCCTTTTATTATTATAATATTGCATGTTTGACAAAATATTATTCCATTCTGTCATATATTACCTTTAAATCGATTCAATTTAAATAACAAAACATAAAATATTAGCGCTAAATTACCTATTTTGAAAAGTGGTACGCTTCGACCAAAAATGGTACTCTTCGGTAATGGTACGCTTCGTCCATTACCCTTCTGTACAACTAGTCCCAACCAATGATGGAGAGTTGTTGCATAGCAACGTCATTCGGATCATCGCAAATGCTGCAACAATTGTTTATTATTATTACCTAGCTGCAGGTATGTCCCCTAAAATTT
This sequence comes from Solen grandis, assembly GCA_021229015.1. Lineage (NCBI taxonomy): Eukaryota > Metazoa > Mollusca > Bivalvia > Adapedonta > Solenidae > Solen > Solen grandis. Next base: position 1,438,075 of record CM037786.1, read on the forward strand.
CAAATGACCCCTATATCAAATATTCGAGGGGACACATGTCCCCAAAATAAAAATTTATATATTATTCCCTGCGTTAGTATCAAGACCAATTAACCAACATTAAAACATAACCCCTACTTCTTTTTTAAACAATTACCCTCTAAAATCACTCCCAGCCGGGTGCACAAGGCACTCAGGCTCACCCCCACCACTCCCGTTTATGTGACTGGAACACACCCCAGCTCAAAACAACGCTAATACCAGATAGGCAATATCAGAATAACATGTGGTCTGACTGGCAGACGATGAAATATTTAAAAAACTGGAAGCTACCCGCAAAATTTGTGGGTAAAAAAGAATATGAAGGAAATCTAAAATTAGCCCAATTTCATACATAAAAAATATAAATATTAATTTTTTAAAAAAATAAACATACCTATTTTTTAAAACATATTATCCATTTTCCATGTATTCAATGTACATGTTGTCCAAATTTGATGTCAATCCATTGAAAAATGGCTCTGTAATTCAATTTCTTCTACTTTCATTTTCTATTCATATAGGTGCACACCACTACTTTTTGTCCCTATATAATCTATAGTAACTTGGCCAATTTTCGGGGCCTGTTCCTACTTTCCAAATGTTCTTTGGGAAAATATTTCTGGTCTAGTTTCATGTAGACCATTTTTAAAATCAACAGATTTAGGCACAAAAAAAATCTTTAAAGGGAAATTTGGCGTTTCACAAATTTCACATTTCCCGGCTAACCTGTCAAAATTTCCAAAACAAACATGACCTCTGAGCCGCATTACCTCTGCAGTTTCTCCCAACATCCTGTAGGAAAAGTAATCCCTTAAACAACTATTAATGCAAGTTGTTGGTCAAAATACATACTCACCACACAGGCTAAATGTGTTGCAGTTATTCAGTGTTTTCTGGGGAAAATATGACTTTCATGTCCACCCTTTCTTTTTTTCATTAGGTACTACTTCAGCACCCTACGACCCAAGTACTTGATAGTGGTGTGAACCATAAAAAAACCCAAATTTGAAATATACATGAAAATTATGCCCAAAATAACTTATTTATTATTTTTGCAAAAAATAAAACCCTGATCAGATTTCTCATCAAGTCTAAGGTCACATTCAACTGTTTTAGAGAGTGGCAGATTGTACACTGTATTTGGTCATTTTAAATGCATTCTAATCATGCAGGGGTATAACTTTCAAAATCAGTCATATTTTAATTAATAACCAATGGAATTTTTTGATGAAATAAAGTGCACTCTTTTTTCAAACATCATTTTTTAAATCATTTAAACCCCATTATTGGTCACCTGATTGAAGGGAAATCCCCAAAAAAAATTAGAAAAGAAGAAAAATGGATTTTTTTAGGGCTCAAATAAGAAAAAATTACTATTTAATTATTTCCTTTTTTTTTTCAAATTTTTTTTTTTATTTTGAAAGTGGGCCAAAATCAACCCCAGACATGTTACTGCATCAGGACATAGACAGGGGTTCCCTAGGTAGCTGTACTTAACAACATCAAAGGACCTGTGTATAGGTCTAGGTGCACGTCTACCCGGGGGCTGGGGAGGATGTCTCCCCTCAAGGGGCCCCCAGGGTCAGCTACTGGTTCGGCAGCTTTAAATCAGTAGTGTGGCTACTGTCCTGCACCTTGACCTTATTTTGGGGTGGTACGAGTTAACCCAAATCATATCTAAATGCACCAAGAAGACTGACTGCCATTTCTACAATTTCTACAACTATGGCCCTAGGCGAGAGGAAACGCAAAGCTGCGGGATTTTCTTCCAGAAGAACAACCAACTGAGCCATTAAAGAAAAAATTTAACCTTCTGAGGCAGGATCTGAAGAAGCCCGCCTACAGCACAGCATCTACAGGCCACACCCAGACGATGAAGAAGACCACCATCCATACAGGCTACGACGTAATCTGCAATGGAAGATAACTTCATTTCGGGAAAAACCGCGTCATACACCTTCCCGCCTCCTCTCCATGATGAATGCAGTTTACAGCGACCATGAAGACACAGGCTGCAGACAACTAGAAGTGGACCTTACCAGGAGCAAAAGTATGGACTGGGAAGCAAGTTCATTTTCAAGTGCAAATCTTGCACTTAAAGTTTGCCGTCACCTGCCCTGTGGACATGCCGGATGCACCAGCCAACCAGCCTACTTCACCCCCACTCAGAAAGGAAAGGCCTAGAGCTTGCTGAAGCCCTGTCCAGGGAAAGGGGTACTTTGTCCGAACCCTGACACTGACGGCGACCCCAAAATCTTACCTTGGGATGCGGGGACTTCTACAGAAGCTAGACGCCGCCTGGGAAGTTTAAAGGCAGGCAGATCCAAATCATCTGGCGGTGACGCAAGAGAGAAAAATGAGATCTGCAGAATTTAGCAAAGGAATGTTCCCCCCAGACCACAAAAATTTGGGGCGAAAGAAGGCACAGGCAGCTCTGTCACTGACGTAAAAGGCCAGATGCAATGCTGTTATAGAAAGATGGCAAGTTTGGGGAGCGGAGATATTGAAATTTATATCACGCTTACCTGACATCCAGCGGGCCACCATTGAATGCTATGCCGAGAACTGCAGCTTCTGTCATCAATCAGCCCTGGTCTGCCCCGGGTTTGAAGGTCACAACTCCTGGTGGTACAAGTCCTGATCCTGGGCCCAAATGACATCACGCACCTGAAGATGAACGAAAATGACAAGTCATGCTTGCTGTGATACTAAAAATGAGATTGAGTGAAGAGGCGGTCTAAAAAGGTTCATCAGAACATCAACACAGTTTGTGCGGGGCCTTCAACCGAGCAACTTTAGCCACCATGCCGAAGCCCCAGAACTACCCCAGGTCTTTTGAGGCTCGGCTAGCTCTTCAAACCCGGGAGAGCGAACAACTCAGTTTACTCAGCAGTGAGGATGAAGGTGGGCCGCCTCACAAGGACTTGTCTTTCTGCAGCTTCAAGAAAGCGCCTTCTTCACATATCAAGGAAGGCAAGCTACACAAGTCGTACAAGACAACGAGAAGGTATAAGGAAAACGAAGAGCTAAAAGGGCCAGATGGAGTTCAAAACACCGGCGGACTCAAAAACCCACCCAGGGGGAGCCTGATATGTAAAGGGACTGCTTGACAGCAATCTGCACCCCTACGCCTCAACTTCTGCAAAAAAACCAGTAGCAGCAGCCTGCCCTACAGCAGAGCACAGCAAAAAAACAAAACAAAAAAACATAAAGAAAAAAAAGCTCTGTCTGGTGCATAGCGCACCACTGATGAGGTCTGATGCTGACCGAAACAGTGCTATATAAAAGAAAAATATAAACTCATGTATCAATATCTTTTGGAAAATTCAGGGGGGGGGGGGGAAGGAGAGCCCAGGGTTCAAAATCAAAATTAAAGATAATAAAAAAAGATATTTATACGTGAGCGGGTTTTCGATGACGCACAAAATTGTGTGTTTTGTCGAAAAATAATCTGAAATGCCCCCCATTTTGAATGCAAAGTGCGGCCGTTAATGACGCATTTTCCAAACCAGGTTCTAAATATAAGACACATTTGATTGATATCAAATAGCTGTCAGTTTAAACCTACTATATGTGTTTTCCTTTAATTTGCAAACAACATGTGACGTTCCAGACGTTCATTTATTTTTTCTGTTTGCTCTTAATAACAGATTAAGATATAGGACTTTCCTTTCTTAAAATAGAACCTGGACTGCCGGCATTGCATAAAACGATGACCTCACGTCGTTGTTGTCCCGAATATAAGACTGCTGTTTACGTGCATGGATGCATGTTTTATTTATGTAGACTTACTTTGATTTTTTCTCACCATATATCGCCCTTTCATATATTTGGATAAATTTTATCACCAAAAAATCCCTCTTTAAAAAATTAGTCTGATGTTCTGATACATCTGTACGGATTATAGACAAGCGTACCTTTACCGGGGCGTACCAGGACGAAGCGTACCATTTATGCGGTCAAAGCGTACCATTTAAAAAAAAAAAAAAAAAAAAAAAAAAAAAAAAAAAAAAAAAAAAAAAAAAAAAAAAAAAAAAAAAAAAAAAAAAAAAAAAAAAAAAAAAAAAAAAAAAAAAAAAAAAAAAAAAAACCCCCCCCCCCCCCCCCCCCCCCCCCCCCCCCCCCCCCCCCCCCCCCCCCCCCCCAATTGCTTTTTTTAAAAATCTGCTCGTATGTTTCATAATTAATCCTATTCCAATAACTGGTACTTACATGCATGCTTTTTTCATAGTAACAACAAACCCGTTTGACTAAAATACGTCAAAAACACAAAAAAAAAAAGATTTTGCATTGAATCTGACAAATCGGGGGTATATCACTCGATTTTTTCACTCAAGTGGGCCCCTTTTTATTATTAAAAATTTTGATGTTTGACAAAATATTTTTCCCCCTTCTGCAATTTTCCCTTTTAAATCGTTAAATTTTAAAATAACAAAACATAAAAAATTAGCGCAAATCCTTTTTAAAAAGTGGTCGCTCACCAAAAAGGGTCTCTTCGGAAATGGTACGTTCTCCTTTACCCTTCTGTAAACTAGCCCCCAACCAATGGGGAGATTTTTTTGCATGCAACGTCATTGGGATATCGCAAATGTGCAACAATTTTTTATTATTTTCCCAGTGCAGGTATGCCCCCCAAAAATTTCAAATGACCCCAAAATCAAAATTCAGGGGACAAAAGTCCCCAAAAAAAAATGTATAATTAAACCCCTGAGTATAAACCCCAAAGTAACCAAACATAAAAAAAAAACCCCTACTTCTTTTTTTAAACAATTACCCTCAAAAATACTCCCGCCGAGGGCAAAAGGCACTCAGGCTCCCGCCCCCCACTCCCGTTTATGTGACTGGAACACCCCCCCATAAAAACAACGCTATACCAATAGGCAATATCGAATAACATGTGTCTGACTGCAGCATTTATTTCAAACAAAAGCTCCCCGCACACGGGAAAAAGAATATAAGGAAAAACTAAAATTACCCAATTTATACTAAAAATATTAAAAATTAATAATTTTAAAAAAAAAAACAACCTATTTTTTAAAAAATAATCCTTTTTTCCATTTTCAATTCATTGCCCAATTTTGATGTCAACCCATTAAAAAAATGGCTCTGAAAATTCAATTTCTTTACTTTATTTTCTTTCATTGGGTGTCACACCACTACTTTTTGCCCCTTATAATCATAGTAATTTGGGCCGACTTTCGAGGCCTGTTCCTACTTTCAAATGTTCGTTGGAAATTTCTGGTCTAGTTTCATGTAGCCCATTCTTAAATCAACAGTTTGGCACAAAAAAAAAATCATTAAAGGAATTGGCGTTTCAAAAATTCACATTTCCCGGCTACCTGTCAAAATTTCCAAAAAAAACATGCCCTCTGAGCCGCATTACCTCTGCACCTCCCACACCCTGTAAAAAATTCCCCTTAATAAAAACATTAATTGCAATTGTTGTCAAAAATACATTATCCCCACACAGGAAAAAATGTGTTGCAGTATTCAGTGTTTTCGGGGGAAAATAACTTTAAATTCCCCCTTTCATTTTTCTTAGGTACTATTTCGCCCCCACGACCCGGAAGTACTTTGATAGTGGTGTGACCCCATAAAAAACCAAAAATTTTGAAATATACATGAAAATTATGCCCAAAATAACTTATTTATTATATTCAACAAAAAAAAACCCCTGATCAGTTTTCTCACAAGTCAAAGGGTCACATCAACTGTTTTAAGGAGTGGCAGATTGTACACTGATTTTGGTCATTTTAAAGCATTCTAATATCGGGGGGTATATTTAAAAATCATATTTTTTAATTAATAACCAAGGGTTTTTGAGAAAAAATGCACTCTGTTTCAAACATCATTTTTTATCTTTTAAAACCCCCTTATTGGTCCCCTGTTAAAGGGAAATCCCCCAAAAAATTAAAAAAGCAGAGAAAAATGGTTTTTTAGGGCTAAATAAAAAAAAAAATATATTTAATTTTTTTTTTTTTTTTTTAAAGAAAAATATAAACTCATGTAAAATATCTTTTGGAAAATTCGGGGGGGGGGGGGGGGGGGGGGAAGGAGACGGGTTCAAAATCAAAATTAAAGATTAAAAGAAGATATTTAAAAAACGTGAGGGGGGTTTTTTTCGAGACGCACAAAATTGTGTTTTTTGGGGTCGCAAAAAAAAGAAATGACCCCCATATTGAATCTAGTGCGCCGTTAATGACGCATTTTCAAAACCAGGTTCTAAATATAAGACACATTTGATTGATATCAAATAGCTGTCAGTTTAAACCTACTATATGTGTTTCCTTTAATTTGCAAACAACATGTGACGTTCCAGACGTTCATTTTATTTTTTCTGTTTGCTCTTAAAAACAGATTAAGATATAGGACTTTCCTTTTTCTTAAAATAGAACCTGGGACTGCCGGCATTGAAATAAAACGATGACCTCACGTCTTTGTTGTCCCGAATAATAAGACTGCCTGTTTACGTGCATGGATGCATGATTTTTTTTATGTAGACTTACTTTGATTTTTTCTCACCATATATCGCCCTTCAATATTTGGAAAAATTTTTTTATCACACAAAAAATCCCTTTTTTAAAATTATTTCTGATGTTCTGATACATTCTGTACGGATTATAGACGAAGCGTACCATTACCGAAGCGTACCAGGACGAAGCGTACCATTTATGCGTCGAAGCGTACCACTTTAAAAATTACATCGGGAAATTGCTTGAATATGAATAAGTTATGTTGCTGATGTTCATTAAGCATCCATAACTTGAATTTATTTTTTATTTTATTTTTATGTACTTATTTGCAAACACCGACATGTATTTTTTTAGAAAAAAATAAGACGCAGAACCTCACACGGCAACAGGATATAAAACTATATACCGGGGAATGTCATTTAATTTCAAATTCAATTTTGTATATCCTAAGTGTTTCATTATCATCCTACATTTATCTAAATGCATTCATGTTGTGTTAATATTTAACAAAAAATGCCAACGCAATATTATAATTTATCTTAAAGTTGCGAAACCATATACATACAAGCATAATGCCGAACCTTTTAATCATTAAAGGCAATAATTATGTACAAACATCAAAAGCCGACTGTTTATTACTATTATCAAATCAATTATGAATGATTAATTGCTTTAATTAGCAATCATCATAGGTTAGTGTCAGTATTACCAAAACCCCAAATCGACCTGTCAATATACTTCAAAGAAAGCCGAATCCTTTAACCATATCCAACCCGATTACACTATGTACAGCGCGTGTTAACACCTAGACAGTACACAATTAAATCAGCAATATCTCACGTAGCATTTGAGGAAGCACGACTTTTTGTTTGTTGATTTTTTTCTTTTAAAGACATCAGTTCCTTTTCAATCGCATACGGATACTACATTTGGATCCATAATGAATAAGAGACATGGATTTCTTAATGCCAAATTGCAGTTTTTCAAAATCGTGCTCGTATGTTTCATATATTAATCCTATTCCAATATTGATCTAGGTACTTACATGCATGCATTTTCATAGTAACAACAAGATCCCGTATTGACTAAAATACGTCATAAACACACAAAAAAAAGATTATCTGCATATGTAATCTGACATTATCGGCGGTATATCACTCGATTTTTCACTCAATGTCGTGCCTTTTATTATTATAATATTGCATGTTTGACAAAATATTATTCCATTCTGTCATATATTACCTTTAAATCGATTCAATTTAAATAACAAAACATAAAATATTAGCGCTAAATTACCTATTTTGAAAAGTGGTACGCTTCGACCAAAAATGGTACTCTTCGGTAATGGTACGCTTCGTCCATTACCCTTCTGTACAACTAGTCCCAACCAATGATGGAGAGTTGTTGCATAGCAACGTCATTCGGATCATCGCAAATGCTGCAACAATTGTTTATTATTATTACCTAGCTGCAGGTATGTCCCCCTAAAATTTCAAATGACCCCTAAATCAAATATTCGAGGGGACACATGTCCCCAAAATAAAAATGTATATATTAAACCCTGCGTGAGTATCAACACCAAGTAACCAACATAAAAACATAACCCCTACTTCATTTTTAAACAATTACCCCTAAAATCACTCCCAGCCGAGGTGCACAAGGGACTCAGCTCACGCCCACCACTCCCGTTTATGTGACTGGAACACACCCCCAGCTCAAAACAACGCTCTCCCAACACCCTTAAAAATTAATCCCCCTTAATAAAAACATTTAATCAAGTTGTTGGTAAAAATACATGTATCTCACCACCCCGGGCTAAATTGTGCAGTTTTCATTTTTTTGGGGGAAAATATGACTTTCATGCCCACCCTTTCATTTTTCTTTAGGTACTATTCAGCACCCTACGCCCCGGAAGTATTTTGATAGTGGTGTGACCCTTTTAAAAAACCCAAATTTAAAAATATACAAAAATTTATGCCCAAAATAACTTATTTATTAATTTGAAACAAAAAAAAACCCCTGACAATTCTCAGTAAAATTCAAAAGGTCCATTAAAACTGTTTTAGAGAGGGGCAGATTGTACACTGTATTTGGTCATTTTTTAAATGATTCTAATCATGCGGGGGTATACTTTCAAAATCATCATATTTTAATTAATAACCAAGGATTTTGATAAAAATAAATTTCACTCGTTTCAAACATCATTTTTTATCTTTTAAACCCCATTATTGGTCCCGATTAAGGGAAATACCCAAAAATTAGAAAAGCAAGAAAAATGGATTTTTTAGGCTCAAATAAGAAAAAAATACTATTAATTTTTCTTTTTTTTTTTTCTTTTTTTTTTTTTTAAAAGGGGGCCCCAAAATCAATCCAACATGTTACTGATCAGGACAAGACGGGGGTTACCTGGGTAGCTGTACTTAAAAATCAAAGGACCTGGTATGGGTCTAGGTGCACGTCTAGCCCGGGGCGGGGAGATTCCCCCCTCGGGCCCCCCGGGGGTGTACGGGTTCCCATTAAATCAGGGGTGGGGCCATTCTCATTACCAATATTTACAAAAAAATATCTAAAAAAAAAAAAAAAAAACAATTTAAACTTGGTCCAGGCGAGAGGAAACGAAAAAGGCGGGGTTTTTTTCTTCCAAAAAAACCCAACTGAGCCCATTAAAAGGAAATTACCTTTTGGGGCAGGATCTGAAGAAGACGCTCGCACAGCATCTACGGGCCACCCCCAGACGATGAAGAGACCCCATCCATACAGGCTAACGAATCTGAAAATGGAAGATAACTTTTTTCGGGAAAAAACCGCGTCATAACCTTCCGGGGCTCTCCCCATATAAATGCATTTTACAGCACCATGAAGACCGGCCAACAACTGAAGGGGACCTTCCGGAGCGAATTGGACGGGAAGCAAGTTCTTTTCAAGTGCAAATCTTGCCTTAAAGGGTTTGACCGTCACCTCCCCCGGGTGGACATCCCGGATGCACACCCAAACCTAGCTATTTACCCCCATCAGAAAAAGGGCCCTATAGTTGCTAGCCCGCCATGGAAGGGGTATTTGCCCGAACCCTGACGACTGAGGGCACCCCAAATCTTACTTGGGATGCGGGACTTCTACCAGAACTAGACGCCCCGGGGAAGTTTAACAGGCAGACCAAATCATCTGGGGGTGACGAAAGAGAAAAAAAAAATTAATCGCAGAATTTGCAAAGGAATTTCCCGCAGACCACTAATTTGGGCGAAAGAACACGGCAGTCGTCACGTGACGTAAAGGGCCAGAGCATTGCTGTTATAGAAGAGTGGCAAGATTGGGAGGCGGGTATTACGAAATTTATTCACGTTATGACACCGGGGCCCCCCATTAAGCTATCCCGAGAACCATTTCTGTCTAAATAGCCCGGTCTCCCCGGGTGGGGGTCACAACTCCTGGGGGGTACAACCCATGACCCTGGCCCAAATGACCAGCCCCTAAATAACGAAAAATAAATCACTGCTTTGTGATACAAAAAAGGGAATTGATGAAGAGGCGGTCTACAAGGTGTACTAGAAACAAACACAGTTTTTGGGGTTTTCCCCCCGAGCAACTTTGCCCACCACCCCAAAAGCCCCAAAAACCCCAGGCATTTGGGGTCGGCTACTCTTCAACCTGAGGCGAACAACTCAGTTTACTCAGCATGAGGATGAAGGTGGGCCCCCTACAAGGACTTGTCTATCAGCTTCAAGAAACGCCTTTCTTAAAATTTATAAAGGGAAAGGGCAACTACCCAAGTTACAAACAACGAGAAGGTTAAGGAAAAGCAAAGAGCTCAAAGGCCCAGATGGAGTTCAAAAACACCGGGGGTCAAGAAACCCCCCACCGGGAGGACCCCTGATTATGAAAGGGGACTGCTTGACAGAATCCACCCCTACCCTCACTTTGAAACAAACCATAGCAGCAGCCCCCTACAAAACCAGAGCAAGCAAAAAAAAACAAAACAAAAAAACATAAAAAAAAAAAAGCCTGTTGGTATAGCGCCCCACTGATGGGTTGATGCTGACCGAAACGTGCTATAAAAAAGAAAAAATATAAACTCAGTATAATATTTTTGGAAAATTTGGGGGGGGGGGGGGGAAGGAAGACGGTTAAAAATCAAATTAAAAGATAATAAAAAAAGATTTTTATCGTGAGCGGGTTTTCGATGACGCAAAAAATTGTGTGTTTTGTGCAAAAAAATTTAAATGACCCCCAATTGAATGAAGTGCCCTTTAATGACGCTTTTTTAAAAACCAGGTTCTAAATAAAAGACACATTTGATTGATATCAAATGCGTCATTTTAAAACCTACTATTGTTTTTCCCTTTTAATTTGCAAACAAATGTACTTTCCCAAGTTCTTTTTATTTTTTCTTTTTGCTCTTAAAAAAGATTAAGAAAGGATTTCCGTTTCTTAAAAAGAACCGGGACTGCCGGCTTGCATAAAACGATGACCTATCGTTGTTTCCCGAAATAAGCTGCCGTTTACGTGCAGGGAGCTTTATTTTATTTATGTAGACTTACTTTGTTTTTTTTCTCCCTTTTCCCCCTTTCTATTTGGAAAAATTTTTTATCACACAAAAAACCCCTCTTTAAAATTTTTGAGTTCTGTCATTCTGGGGATTATAGACGAAGCGACCTTTTCCGAACGTACCAGGACAAAAGGAAATTTATGGGGCGAAGCGTCCCACTTTAAAAATTACAGGGGAAATTGCTTAAATTGATAATTTTATGTTGCGAGTTCTTAAGACCAAAATTTGAATTTATTTTATATTTTTTTTTATGTATTTTTTGAAAACAGCGACAGGTTTTTTTTGAAAAAAAAAAGACGCAGAACCTCAAGGGAAAACAGGTATAAACTATATCCGGGGGAATGTTTTTAAATTTAAAATTTCTTTTTATACCTAATTTTCATTATCACCCTACTTTATAAAAAATGATTCATGTTGTGTTAATTTAAAAAAAAAATGCCAACGAAATTTTTTTAAAATTTTATTTTTAAAGTTGCAAAACCCATTTAATACAAGCTAATGCCGAACCTTTTAATTTTAAAGGAAATAATTATGTAAAAAACATCAAAAGCCGACGTTTTTTATTTTATCAAATCAATTAAAATGATTAATTGCTTTAATTAAAATCATCAAGGTTAGTGTCATTTTACCAAAACCCCAACGACCTGTCAATATACTTCAAAGAAACCAATCTTTAAACCCATACCCAAACCCCGTTTTAATATGTACAGGCGTTTAAACCTAGACGTACAAAATTTTAAATCAGCAAATCTCACTACATTTAGGAAGCCGCTTTTTGTTTTTGTTTTTTTTTCTTTTAAAGACATCATTTTTTTCAACGATAGGATACACATTTGATCCATAATAAATAAGAGACAGGTTTTTTTAATGCCAAATTGCAGTTTTTAAATTTTCGTCTGTTTGTTTCATAATTAATCCTATTCCAATATTGACAAAGGTTTACAGATGCATTTTCATAGTAACAAAAAGACCCCGTATTGACTAAAATACGTATAAACACAAAAAAAAAAAAATTATCTGCATATTAATCTGACTTATCGGGGGTATATCACTCGTTTTTTTCCTCAATTCGTGCCTTTTTTATTATAATATTGCATGTTTGACAAAATATTATTCCATTCTGTCAATATTACCTTTAAATCGATTCAATTTAAATAACAAAACATAAAATATTAGCGCTAAATTACCTATTTTGAAAAGTGGTACGCTTCGACCAAAAATGGTACTCTTCGGAAATTGGTACGCTTCGTCCATTACCCTTTGTACAACTAGTCCCAACCAATGATGGAGTTGTTGCATAGCAACGTCATTCGGATCATCGCAAATGCTGCAACAATTGTTTTTATTATTACCTAGCTGCAGGTATGTCCCTAAATTTCAAATGACCCCTAAATCAATATTCGAGGGACACATGTCCCCAAAATAAAAATGTATATATTAAACCTGCGTGAGTTCAACACCAAGTAACCACATAAAAACATAACCCCTACTTCATTTTAAACAATTACCCTCTAAAATCACTCCCAGCCGGGGTTTGCACAAGGCACTCAGGCTCACGCCCACCACTCCCGTTTATGTGACTGGAACACACCCCCAGCTCAAAACAACGCTAAAAACCAGATAGGCAATATCAGAATAACATGTGGTCTGACTGCAGACGATGTATATTTCAAACTGGAAGCTACCCGCATCATGCTGGGTAAAAAGAATATGAAGGAAATCAAAATTAGCCCAATTTCATACATAAAAATATTAAAATATTAATAATTTTAAAAAAATAAACATACCTTTTTTTAAAAATATTATCCATTTTCCATGTATTCAATGTACATGTTGTCCAAATTTGATGTCAATCCATTGAAAAATGGCCCCTGTAATTCATTTCTTTACTTTCATTTTCATTCATATAGGTGTACACACTACTTTTTGTCCCTATATAATCTATAGTAATTTGGCCGACTTTCGGGGCCTGTTCCTACTTTCCAAATGTTCGTTGGAATATTTCTGGTCTGTTTCATGTAGAACCATTCTTAAATCAAAAAAGATTTAGGCACAAAAAAAAAAATCATTAAGGAATTGGCGTTTCCAAAATTTCACATTTCCCGGCTACCTGTCAAAATTTCCAAACAAACATGACCTCTGAGCCGCATTACCTCTGCAGCTCTCCCAACATCCTGTAGGAAAAGTAATCCCTTAATACAACTATTAAATGCAAGTTGTTGGTCAAAAATACATGTATCTCACCACACAGGCTAAATGTGTTGCAGTATTCAGTGTTTTCTGGGGAAAATATGACTTTCATGTCCACCCTTTAAATTTTTCATTGGTACTACTTCAGCACCCTACGCCCCGGGAAGTACTTTGATAGTGGTGTGACACCTATATAAAACCCAATTTGAAATATACATAAAATTAGCCCAAAATAACTTATTTATTATATTTGCAACAAAAAAAAACCCCTGATCAGATTTTCATCAAGTCTAAGGTCACATTCAACTGTTTTAGAGAGTGGCAGATTGTACACTGTATTTGGTCATTTTAAATCCCATTCTAATCATGCAGGGGTATACTTTCAAAATCATCAAAATTTAATTAATAACCAATGGATTTTGATGAAATAAAGGCACTCTGTTTCAAACATCATTTTTTTAATCATTTAAACCCCATTATTGGTCACCTGATTGAAGGGAAATACCCAAAAAATTTAGAAAAGCAGAGAAAAATGGATTTTTTTAGGGCTCAAAATAAGAAAAAAATTTACTATTTAATTATTTCTTTTTTTTTTTTCTAATTTTTTTTTATTTAAAAGTGGGCCAAAATCAATCCCAGACATGTTACTGCATCAGACATAGACAGGGTTTACCTAGGTAGCTTACTTAAGCAACATCAAAGGACCTGTGTATAGGTTAGGTGCCGTCTACCGGGCTGGGGGGATGTCTCCCTAAAGGGCCCCCCAGGGTCAGCTACTGGTTCGGCAGCATTAAATCAGTAGGTGTGGCTACTGTCTGCACCTTGACCTTATATAGGGGGTGGTACTGAGTTAACCCAAATCATACTGAATGCACCAGAGAAGACTGACTGCCAATTTCTACAATTTCTACAACTATGGTCCTAGGCAGAGGAAACGCAAAGCTGCTGGGATTTTTTCTTCCAAAAAAACAACCAACGGACCCAAAGAAAAATTTTACCTTCTGACGGGATCTAAAAAAGACGCCTACAGCAAAGCACTACCCCCCACCCAGACTTTTAAGAAGACCACCACCAACGGGAACGACTTTAACAAAAATAAGATAACTTCTTTTCGGGAAACCGTTTTCATCCCCTTTCCCGGGGCCCTCTCCTGAAAAAGGGTTTCGGGGGCCCAAAGAACACCTGCGGCAACTAGAAAGGGGACCGAAACCGGGAAGCAAAGTAACGGGGAAAAATTTTCTTTTTCAATGCAAACCCTTGCACAAAAAGGGTTTTCCGCACCTCCCGGGTTAATGCCGGTGCCACCAAAACCCTAGCCTACTTCCCCCCCCCACTCAAAAAAATGGCCATACTTCAAAAACCCTTCCTTAATACTTTGTCCAACCCGGGACGACTGCCGAAAACCAAACTTACCTTGGGATGCAAAAAACTTTTTTACCCCAAAAAGTAGACCCCCCGGGGAATTTAAAGGGCACAGCCAAATCACCTGGGGGGACGAAAGAAAAAAAATAGATCTGCAAGTTTTTAGCAAAAGGGTTCCCCCCAACCACTAAATTTGGGCGAAAAAAGGGCCGGGCACCTGCCACTGACAAAAAGGGGCCCAATAAAATCTGTTAAGAAGAGAGGGAAAGTTGGGAGGGGGAATTTTACAAATTTATACACCTTACCTACACCCCGGGGGCCACCATTAATTGCTAGCCAAAAAACTGCAGCTTCGTCAAAATTCACCCTTTCGCCCCCTAAATTCAAAATTCCTTTACAATCCATATCCCCCCAAAACTTACCCCACCAAGATAACAAAATGACTTCACTGCTTCGTAAATACAAAAATGAGATTGATAAAAGGGGGTCTACAAGGTGTAAACAAAACCCTAAACCCCACAGCTTCGGGGCCCCTTCAACCCAATTTTACCCCCCAGGCCAAGGGCCCAAAAATTTCCCCAGGCATTTAGGCCCACTCTTCAAACCCGGAGCGAAAAACCCTTTTTTAAATCACAGTGGGGTTAAGGGGGGCCCCTCAAAAGGGACTTGTCTACTCATTTCAAAAACCCCTTTCCCTTCCATATAAAGGGAAAGGGCAAGCTACCACAAGTCTACAAGACAACAAAAAGGGTTTTTTAAGGCAAAGCAAGGGCTCAAACCCGGGGGGAGTTCGAACCCGGGGGACTCAAGAAACCCCCCACCAAGGAGCCTGATTAGAAAGGGGCGCTTACAGCAATCTCACTCCTACCCTCAACTTCTGCAAAAAACCATAGCAGCACCCCCCCCTACAAACAAGGCACACAAAAAAAACAAAAAAAAAAAACCCTAAAAAAAAAAAAAAAGCTCTTCGGGGCAGCGCCCACAAAAACCCTGATGCTGACCGAAACATGCTATATAAAAAAAAATAAAATCATTTTAAAAATATCTTTTTGGGAAAATTCGGGGGGGGGGGGGGGGGGGGGGGGGGGGGGGGGGGGGGGGGGGAAAAGGGAAAAAAAAAAATAAAATTTTAAAGGGGATAATAAAAAAAAAAGTTTATTTTTTTACTTGACGGGTTTTCGATACCAAAAAATTTTTGTGTTTTGGGCAAAAAAAAACTAAATTTGACCCCCATATTAAAAATCTGGGTTGCCCCGGGTTAAACCTTTTTCAAACCATTCAAAATTTTTAAACACATTTTTTTTATATAAAATTACTGTCTTTTAAAACCTTTTTTTTGGGGGTTTCCAATTTCAAACAACGGTACTTCCGGGCCCTTTTTCTTTTTTTTTTTCCCTTTTTGCTCTTAAATAACAAATTAAATTTAGGATTTTTTCCTTTTTTAAAAATAAAAACCGGGAACCCCCGGTTTTGCAAAAACGTTGACCTCACGTCGTTTTTGTCCCAATATAAACTGCCTTTTCCCTCATGGGTTGCAGGGTTTTTAAATTTATTTTAAAATTATTTTTTTTTTCCCACCTATTTTTCCCCCCTTTTTCCCAAAATTTTTGGGAAAATTTTTTTTACACAAAAAAAAAATCCCTCTTTTTTAAATTAGTCTAAATTTCTGATACATTCGAAAAGGGTTATAGACAAGCGAAACCATTACCGAACGCCCAAAGGCGAAGCGTACCATTTTTTCGGTCGAACTACCCTTTAAAAATTTACATGGGGAAATTGGGGGGAATTAATAATTTATTTTTCTGATGTTCAAATTTTTCCAAAAAACTTTTTTTTTTTTAATTTTTTTTTTTATGAAACTTATTTAAAACACCACAGGATTTTTGTAAGAAAAATAAAGACGCAGAACCCACACGGCAACAGGATATAAACTATATACCGGGAATGTCTTTTAAATTTTTAAAAATTCAATTTTGTATATCCTAAGTGTTTCATTATCATCCTACATTTATCTAAATGCATTCATGTTGTGTTAATTTTAACAAAAAATGCCAACGCATTATTAAAATTTTTATCTTAAAGTTGCGAAACCATATACATACAAGCATAATGCCGACCTTTTAATCATTAAAGGCAATAATTATGTACAAACATCAAAAGCGACTGTTTATTACTTTTATCAAATCAATTATGAATGATTAATTGCTTTAATTAGCAATCATCATAGGTTAGTGTCAGTATTACCAAAACCCCAAATCGACCTGTCAATATACTTCAAAGAAAGCCAAATCCTTTAACCATATCCAACCCGATTACACTATGTACAGCGCGTGTTAACACCTAGACATTTACACAATTAAATCAGCAATATCTCACGTAGGCATTTGGGGAAAGCACGACTTTTTTTTTGTTGATTTTTTTTCTTTTAAAAAACATCAGTTCCTTTTCAATCGCATACGGTTTACTACATTTGGATCCATAATGAATAAGAGACATGGATTTTTTAAATGCCAAATTGCAGTTTTTCAAAATCGTGCTCGTATGTTTCATATATTAATCCTATTCCAATATTGATCTAGGTACTTACTTTGCATGCATTTCATAGTAACAACAAGATCCCGTATTGACTAAAATACTCATAAACACACAAAAAAAGATTATCTGCATTTTGTAATCTGACATTATCGGCGGTATATCACTCGATTTTCACTCAATGTCGTGCCTTTTATTATTAAATTTTGCATGTTTGACAAAATATTATTCCATTCTGTCAAAATATTACCTTAAATCGATTCAATTTAAATAACAAAACATAAAATATTAGCGCTAAATTACCTATTTTGAAAAGTGGTACGCTTCGACCAAAAATGGTACTCTTCGGTAATGGTACGCTTCGTCCATTACCCTTCTGTACAACTAGTCCCAACCAATGATTGGAGAGTTGTTGCATGCAAGTCATTCGGATCATCGCAAATGCTGCAACAATTGTTTATTATTATTACCTAGCTGCAGGTAATGTCCCCCTAAAATTTCAATGACCCCTAAATCAAATATTCGAGGGGACACATGTCCCCAAAATAAAAATGTATATATTAAACCCTGCGTGAGTATCAACACCAAGTAACCAACATAAAAACATAACCCCTACTTCATTTTTAAACAAATTACCCTCTAAAATCACTCCCAGCCGAGGTGCACAGGCACTCAGGCTCACGCCCACCACTCCCGTTTATGTGACTGGAACACACCCCCAGCTCCAAAACAACGCTATACAGATAGGCAATATCAGAATAACATGTGGTCTGACTGCAGACGATGTATATTTCAAACTGGAAGCTACCCGCATCATGCTGGGTAAAAAGAATATGAAGGAAATCTAAAATTAGCCCAATTTCATACATAAAAATATTAAAATATTAATAATTTTAAAAAATAAACATACCTATTTTTTAAAACATATTATCCATTTTCCATGTATTCAATGTACATGTTGTCCAAATTTGATGTCAATCCATTGAAAAATGGCTCTGTATTCAATTTCTTCTACTTTCATTTTTATTCATATAGGTGTCACACCACTACTTTTGTCCCTATATAATCTATAGTAACTTGGCCGACTTTCGAGGCCTGTTCCTACTTTCCAAATGTTCGTTGGAATATTTTTTTTTTTTTTTTTTTTTTTTTTTTTTTTTTTTTTTTTTTTTTTTTTTTTTTTTTTTTTTTTTTTTTTTTTTTTTTTTTTTTTTTTTTTTTTTTTTTTTTTTTTTTTTTTTATTTTTTAATATTTTTTTTTTTTTTTTTTTTTTTTTTTTTTTTTTTTTTTTTTTTTTTTTTTTTTTTTTTTTTTTTTTTTTTTTTTTTTTTTTTTTTTTTTTTTTTTTTTTTTTTTTTTTTTTTTTTTTTTTTTTTTTTTTTTTTTTTTTTTTTTTTTTTTTTTTTTTTTTTTTTTTTTTTTTTTTTTTTTTTTTTTTTTTTTTTTTTTTTTTTTTTTTTTTTTTTTTTTTTTTTTTTTTTTTTTTTTTTTTTTTTTTTTTTTTTTTTTTTTTTTTTTTTTTTTTTTTTTTTTTTTTTTTTTTTTTTTTTTTTTTTTTTTTTTTTTTTTTTTTTTTTTTTTTTTTTTTTTTTTTTTTTTTTTTTTTTTTTTTTTTTTTTTTTTTTTTTTTTTTTTTTTTTTTTTTTTTTTTTTTTTTTTTTTTTTTTTTTTTTTTTTTTTTTTTTTTTTTTTTTTTTTTTTTTTTTTTTTTTTTTTTTTTTTTTTTTTTTTTTTTTTTTTTTTTTTTTTTTTTTTTTTTTTTTTTTTTTTTTTTTTTTTTTTTTTTTTTTTTTTTTTTTTTTTTTTTTTTTTTTTTTTTTTTTTTTTTTTTTTTTTTTTTTTTTTTTTTTTTTTTTTTTTTTTTTTTTTTTTTTTTTTTTTTTTTTTTTTTTTTTTTTTTTTTTTTTTTTTTTTTTTTTTTTTTTTTTTTTTTTTTTTTTTTTTTTTTTTTTTTTTTTTTTTTTTTTTTTTTTTTTTTTTTTTTTTTTTTTTTTTTTTTTTTTTTTTTTTTTTTTTTTTTTTTTTTTTTTTTTTTTTTTTTTTTTTTTTTTTTTTTTTTTTTTTTTTTTTTTTTTTTTTTTTTTTTTTTTTTTTTTTTTTTTTTTTTTTTTTTTTTTTTTTTTTTTTTTTTTTTTTTTTTTTTTTTTTTTTTTTTTTTTTTTTTTTTTTTTTTTTTTTTTTTTTTTTTTTTTTTTTTTTTTTTTTTTTTTTTTTTTTTTTTTTTTTTTTTTTTTTTTTTTTTTTTTTTTTTTTTTTTTTTTTTTTTTTTTTTTTTTTTTTTTTTTTTTTTTTTTTTTTTTTTTTTTTTTTTTTTTTTTTTTTTTTTTTTTTTTTTTTTTTTTTTTTTTTTTTTTTTTTTTTTTTTTTTTTTTTTTTTTTTTTTTTTTTTTTTTTTTTTTTTTTTTTTTTTTTTTTTTTTTTAGTCATTTTAACCTTTAATTAACCCCATTTGCCCCAAAAAATAAAAATTGGCAAAATAATTTGGCTCAAATAAAAAAATACTTTAATTATTCTCTTTTTTCAATTTTTTTTTTAAGTCCAACAATAACATTTGTGGCAAACAGGGTTACCAGTATTTGCAATAAAAGTGTTTAGGTAGTCCGCACCCTAAGTCTCCCTCGGGGCCCCCGGAATATGTTGACATTAACAATTGAATCGTTGACCAAAAATTTTAATTAACCCCAAACTTCGATCACAGAAGTACCAATTTACAATTTACACTGGCCCTAGGCAAGAAACCAAATGCGGATTTTCCAAAAAACAACCATGATTATTAAAAAATTACTTTTGAGAAGGATCTGAAAAACCCAAAACATCTAAAGCCCCACCAGGTAAGCCACCTCCTAAGGTACATAATTCCAAATGAAGAAATTTTGGAAAAAACTTTCCCCTCTAATTTTTTACAGGCCAAAACATGCTCAGCCCAAAATGCCTTTCAGGACAAGAAGGTTACGGGGAAGCAAGTTTTTTTAAGTGCAACTGATAAAGTTGACCGTCACGCCGGGGACATCCAAGCCCCATACTTATTTTTCCCCACTAAAAAAAATGCTATACTTGCTAAGCCTGTCCTGAAGGTAACTTGTCAACCTGAAATGACGGAACAAACTTAACCTTGTGGCGATCTACCAAATAGCCCTTAATTTTCAGGCGGGAGAAACCAAACACTGGGTCCAAGAAGAAAAAAATTGCAGAATTTAGAAGGAATATTCCCCGAAAATTGGAAAGAAGCACAGGACTCAGTCACACGTCAAGGAAGACAAACTTTAGAAGATCCAGATTGGGGGAATATTAGGGAAAAATTATACACCTTACCTGACATCCAGCGGCCAATGAATGCAACAGAACGAGCATCGTCATCAACAGCCTGGCCTGCCGGGAATTTAAACCCTGGTAAAAGTCCATTTCGGGGCCAAATAACATCACAGGTACTCACTGCCTTTGGGCGTGATACTAAAAATAAATGAAGAGGGCCTACGGTTGTCTAGAAACTCACACTGGGGGGCCTTACCAGAACTTTAGCCCCCTGCGAGTCCCAGAACTCCCCCAGATTAGCTCCTAGTTCAAACCCCTGAGAAGCCAACAGAACTCAATAGATGAAGGGGGCCCCCACAAATGGTCTACGAAACTTCAAAAAAGGGCCTTCTTCCAAAAGGGCAACCCACAGTCGTCGAAAACGAGAATTTAGGCAAAGCAAAACCCAAAGGCCAGATGGAGTTGAAGGCGGAAAAGAAACCAACGGGAGACCTGAAAATAAGGACGCTGACAATTGACTCCTCCCCAACTCGCATAAAACCCATAGCCACCTCCCCGAACGGCACAGCAAAAAAAAAACCAAATGAAAAAAACCTGCGGGGAAATAGCCACCACTAAAGCCCTGCTGCGCAAAATGTTTAAAAAGAAAATTAAACTTACAACTATTTTAAAAGCGGGGGAAAGAGCAGGTTTCAAACAAAAAAAGAATAAAAGATTTATCGAGCAGGGTTTCAAAGACGCACAAATTTTTTTCCGAAAAACTAAAATGCCCCCAAGAATGCTATGCGCTTAAACGCATTCAAAATTCAAAAATAAATTTAGATAAAAATACGAAATTAAACTACTAAGGTTCCTTTATTGCAAAAACGGACTTCCAAATCAAATTTTTGTTTTTGCCTTTACAGATAATTGACTTCCTTTTTAAAAAAACCGACGCGCTTGCATAAAAACATAAACTCAGTCAGGGCCCAAAAAACTCCAATGCGTCTGTTTATTTACCACTTGTATTTTTCAACCAAACCCCTTCATAATTGGGAAAATTTTTACCACAAAAATCCCTTTTAAAATTAGCGTTGAAAACCGGTTAAAGACAAGCTACATTCAGCTAAACGGGCGTTCCATTAAGGGGCAAGCGTCCATTTAAAAAACAAGGAAAATGCTTGAATATGAATATTTTGTTGGATTTCAAAAGTCCATAATTAAATTTATTGATTTAAAATTATTTAAAACACACAGGTTTCTTTGAAAAAAATAGACCGCCCAACGGAAAAATATAAACTTATCCCAAAAACATTAAATTAAAAAATTTGTTTCCCAAATCTTCATCCACTTTATCAAATGCATCAGGGTTGTAAAAATTAAAAAAATGCAAGCAATATTAAATTTTCTTAATTGGAAACCATTACAACATCATAATAAAAATTTAATCAAACAATAAATTTTAAACATCAAAGGCTGTTTAATTTACACATATAATGATAATGCTTTAATTAGCAATCCCCGGGAAGGTCATATTACAAAACCCAATCGACTTGTAAATACTTAAAGAAACCGAATCCTTAAATTTCCCCCATTACACTAGTCCACATTTATTTTAATAAAATTAAATCAGAAATTTAAAGTAGAATTAGAAGCAGAATTTTTGGTTGGGTTTAAAATTTAGACCTTTTCTTTTAATCCAAGATACAATTGTCCTAATGTAAAACATGTTTCTTAATCCCAAATTGCAGTTTTTCCAAAATCGTGTCGTATTTTATATATTAATCCAATCCAATATAATTATTATCATCAATTCATAATATCAACGAACCAATACTAAAACTATAAACAAAAAAAAGTTCTGCATTTTAAATCTGAAATTAGCTTAATATATGATTTTACATCACTGTGTGCTTTTATTAAAAAATTGCATGTATTAAAAATAATCCTTTCCATTATACCAAATCGATTAATTAAATAACAAACAAAATATGCTAAATTACCAATTTTTAAGTGAAGACCAAAAATGTATTCTGGTAATTTTCTTTCCATTTCCCTTTGCAATATCCAAAAAAATAGGGAAAATTTGCATAAACATTATTCAAATGCGCAAAATTTTTAATTTCCTAGCTGCAGTATTTCCCATTAAATTTCAAATACCCAAATCAAAATCGGGGGAACATTCCCAAATAAAAATGAATATTAAACCCAATTTATCAAAGAAACCAACATAAACTAATACCTCTATTTTTAACAATTCCCCTTTTAAAATCATCCAACCGAGTACAAGGCATAACCAGCCCACACCCTTATGTAATAACCACCCCACTAAAAAAAATATACGTAATATCAAAGAAAACATTGGTACGCTCGACAATGATATAAACGGGAAAGCTTCCGTCAGGGTAAAAGTTAAAGGCCTAAATTCCAAATTATCATAAAATATTATTTTAAATAATTTTAAAAATAAACTACCTATTTTAAAATAATACCAAAATTCATGAATTCAATGACATTTTCCAAATATTATCATTGAAACATGCTTTGAAATCAATTCTCACTATCATTTTATAAATAGGTTACCCCACTACTTTTTTTCCCCTAAAATCTAATAACTTGGCCATTCAGCCGTTCTACCAAATTCCGTTTAATATTTGGACCATTCATAACATCTTAAATCACATTAGGCACAAAAAAAATCTTTGGAATGCTTCAACAAATTTCAAATTTGGCTACCTTCAAATCAAAAAAATACTTGGGGATTATTGCAGCCCCCCCAACATCCTAAAAAAAATTTAAAACAACAAATAAATGCAGTTTTTCAAAATACATGTATCTAAAACCCCCTAATGTGTTGCAGTTATTCATTTTTTGGGCAAATAACTTCATTCACCCTTTCATTTTCTTTAAATAAATTCACACCACACTTTTAAGTACTTTATAGTTCCCTTATGAAAACCCAAAATTTAAATATACATGAAAATTATCCCAAATAACTTTTATTAATTTGCAACAAAATAAAACCCTGAAGATTCTCACAGCAAGTCACATAACGGTTTTAAAACAATTACATGTATTTGGTCATTTTAAATTTTCAACTTTGGGGATATTTCAAAATCATTATTTTAATTATAACAATGATTTTAAAATAAAATGCCTTCAAACATCAATTTTATCATTTAAAACCCCATATTGTCCCTGTTGGGAAAATACAAAAAAAAAAGCAGAAAATATTTTTTAACTAAATGGAAAAATTATATTTTTTCTCTTTTTTTCCAATTTTTTTAATGAAATGGCCAAAACAATCCCAATTTCCCATAAAACCCTGACGGGGTTTCCGGGTAGCTGATTTTAAACAAAAGGGCCGGTAAGGTTATGCCCTACCGGGGGGAGTTTCCCCCTCAAGGCCCCTCACAACTGGTTCGCAGAAATTAAATGTGGGCTACTGCCCACTTCCCTTTATATGGGGGTTATGGTACCATATAATGAATACCAGAAAACTGACGGAAATTTAAAATTTTAACTATGGCCAAAGGAGAAAAAAAAAACCTATTTTTTTTTTAAAAAAAGGGCCCCAAATAAAAATACTTTTTAGCAGGATCTGAAGGCCCTACGAAGCATCAAGCCACCAGACATGAAGAAGCCACCTCATAGCCGTAATTCAATAAAAAAACCATTTGGAACCGGTCATACCCCCCCCGGCCCCTTTATATGAAGCCATTTACGACTATTAGAAAAGACCCAAAAAGAAACAGAAGTGGTCCTTTCCATAGAAATATGGACTGGGAAGAATTCATTTTCTGCAAATTTCATTAAAGTTAAGCCCCTCCCGGGACATCCTGCAAGCAACCTTCCTAACACTAGAAAGAAAGGCCGGGACTGCTGGAGACCCGGGAAGGGTCCCTTCTCGGCCCGACGACTAAAGGACAAAATCTTATTGGATCAGGCCTACCAAAGCTACCCCGGGGGAAATTTAAGCAAAAGATCCAACCTGGCGTGACCAAGAAGATAAATTCGCAAATTTAGCAAAGGATCCCAACCAAACTTGGCCAAAGAAGACAGCACTCTGTCAGGAGCAAGGCCAGCAATCTTTAAGAAAATAAAATGAGGGGAAAATTTAAAATTTAAACGCTTACCGACATCGCCCCCATTAAAGTCCCAGAATTTTCAGCCTGGTCATCACAGCCGTCCCTCCGGTGAAGGTAAAACCCTGGGAAAAGTCCATATCGGCCTGACCAGACAAAAGATGAACGAAAAAGCAGTCATGTTCGTGAACTAAAATTGGATAGTGAAAGGCGGTCCTACAAGTGTTTTCACATCAAAAGGTGCAGTTAGCCGAGAAAATTTACACCTCCAGGCCTCGCCCCACATTGAGGCTGGCCAGTTTTAAACCTGAGACACAACCAGTTTACTCGCATGAATTAAGGTGGCCTCCCAGGATTTCCTGCCCCAAAGAAACCTCTCAAATAAGAAGGCAAGTCCACAGCAAACCGAGAAATAATGGCAAGCAAAGAGCTAAAAGGGGCCCAAATGATTAACACGGCGGACTCAAGAAACCACCACCAGGGAGCCAGATTTTTAAAAAGGACTGCTGACGGCAATCGCACCCCCCCTCAACTTCTGAAACAACAAACGCAGCCTCCTCAGCAGAGCACAGCAAAAAAAAAACAATAAGAAAAAAAGCCTTCGGGCAATAGAGCACAACTGAAAGGTTTTGGCCCCGAAAAATGAAAAAAGGAAAAAAAACTCAGACAAATTTTGGAAAATTCAGGGGGGAAAGGGAAACGGGGGGCCATAAAATTAGATAATAAAGGAAAATTTTTACTACGGGTTTCAAAGCGCAAAAAATAGGTTTGCCGCAAAATAATCAAATACCCCCATAAAATTTATGCCCGTAATAAACGCATTTCAAAAGGTCAAAATTAAGACACATGATAATATCAAATAGTTAGTTAAACCTATAAGTGTTTCCTTAATTTTGAAACCAGGGGGAGGGGGTTTTTATTTAAAATTTTTTAAAAAATTAAATTAGACTCCTTTTTCTTAAAAAGAAAGGGCATTATAAAAGACCTTGCGTGTTTTCCATAAGCCCCTTTTTACGAAATCAGATTTATTATGTAACTATTTGATTTTTTCAATATAACGTTTAAATTTGAAAAATTTTATACAAAAAAATTTCCCTTTAAAAATTAATTTTTTTTCTGATTTCTGACAGATTATGGGACCAAACTTTAAAGACCAAGACAGCTCCATAGCTCAAGCGTACCTTTAAAATAAGGAAATTCTGTTTGAATTATTTGTATTTAATTAAAACTCCTTAACTTGAATTATTTATTTTTATTTTTTTTATTTTTAAAACAAATGATTTTTTAAAAAATAAGACCAAACCCCACGGAAAGGGATAAAACATACCGGGGTTCCAAATTAATCCATTTTTTTTCCCTAAGTGTTTTCATTATACCTAAAATCTAAACATATTTGTGTTATTTTTAAACAAAATCCCCCAATTTTTAAATTTTATTTTTAAATTTAAAACATTCATAAAACATAGGAAATTTTAATCAAAACAATAATATGTACAAACTTCAAAGCCAGTTATACTATATCAAAAAATTAAAAAATTGAAATTGCTTTAATTAAATCTAGGTTAGTGTCATTATACCAAACCAAATACTGTATTATACTTAAAAAAGCCGAATATTAAATTCAACCGATAAATATGACAGCTTTAACACCGTACAAAATTAAAAAGCAATTTTCCAGTAGCATTTAAAAACCGACTTTTGTTTTTATTTTTTTTCATTTAAAGACTTCAGTTCTTTTCAATCCAAAGGAAACAAAAATTTATCTAATGAATAAAAAAAATTTCTTAAAAAAAATTTGAAATTTTCAAATACCGATTTTTATCAAATTAACCTTTTCCCAATATTAATCAGATTAACATTTGCATTTAATAAAAAATGTTTGAAAAATATTCATAAAACAAAAAAAATTATTTTCAAAGTAATCTGACTTTAACGGATATCACTCGATTTTTCATCAATGTCGCCTTTTAAATTAATATCATGTGCAAATATTATCCATTAGTCAATTTTTTTTAATGATTCATTTTAATTATAAAACATAAATATTCGGCTAAATTCCCTTTTTAAAGTACGCTTGACCAAAATGGTATCTTCGGTAATGACTTTTTCCATTCCCTTTTTAAAATATTAACCATTGAATTTTTGATAGCAACGTCATTGTTTCAAATGTCAAAAATTTTTTTAATTATTATAGCGCATACCCCTAAAATTAAATACCCTAAATTAATTTCGGGGAATGTTCCCAATTTTATAATAAACCCTGGATATAAGTAAAATAAAAAAAAAAAAAACATCATTTTAAAATTACCCTCTAAATACCCCAATGCAAAGGACCAGCTACCACCCCGGGTTTTGTCGGAAAACCCAATAAAACAACCTATAAATAGCAATACCAATAACATTGGCTGACCGACATGTTATTTAAACAACTACCCCAATGCAGGAAAAGATAGAAGGAATCTAAAATAGGGCCCAACATACAAAAATATAAATATTAAAAATTTAATAAACATCTATTTTTAAAACATATTTTCATTTTCATGAACAATGTACATTTTGTAAAATTGAGCAACCATTGAAAAATGCTCAAAATTTAAATTCTCACTTTATTTCTTTCAAATAAAACACTATTTTTCCATATCAATCTGTACTTTCAGGCGGTTTTTAAAAATTTTCCCCCTTTTTTTGGGAATTTTAAACCCAAAAAAACCCAAATTTACAAAAAAAAAAATTTTTTTTAAATTTTTTTTTTCCCATTCCCAAACTTTTTCCCTTTTTTCTTTTAAATTTTTTAAAAAATTTTTAAAAAAAAATTTTTTTATTTGGGGTAAAAATAATTTTTCCCAAATAAATTTAAAAGGGTTTTGGGGTTTTCCTTAAAATTTCTTTAAATTTTTTTTCCCCCCTTTAAACCAAGTTTTGGAAAAAAAAATTTAAAAAAATTTTTAAAATTTTTCCTTTTTTTAAAAATCAAAAATTTTCCTTTTTTACCCCCTCCCCAATCCCTTAATTTTTAATAAAAAAAATGAATTTTTAAAAATTTTATCCAAAAAAATAATTTTTTAAAAAATTTTTTAAAAACCCTTTATTTTTTAAAATCATTTTTTTAAATAATTTTACAAAAATTAAATGTTAAAAAAAAAAATTTAAAAAAAAGAAAAAAATTTTTTAAAAAATTTTTTTAAAAAAAAAACCCTTTTTTAAAAATCTTTTTTTTTTTTTTTTTTTGGGGGAAATAAGGGGGGGGGGGGGGGGGGGGGGGGGGGGGGGGTTTTTTTTTTTTTTTTTTTTTAAAAAAAAAATCAAAACTTTTTCCCATAGGACTAAAAGGGACCAATTAAAAGAAAAAAAGGATTTTTAAAAATTTAAAAAATCAAAATTTTTTTTTTCCCCCCAAAAGGGGGGGTGGCCAAAAAAACATGGTTGGGTTTTCCCCGTTTAAAAGGGGGGTAACAAAAAAACCAAATCCGAACCCAAAAAAACCCTCCAAAAACCCCAGGTCCGGGGGGGGGCCAAATGGGGGTTTCTCCAGAAAAAAAATACCCAAAATTTAAAAAAAAATTTCCCCCAAAGGACAAAACCCAAGCCACAAAAAAAGAGAAAAGAACCCCCCCGGGATAATTAAAAAAAAACCTTTTAAAAAAACCCCCCCCCCAAAAAAGCGCCCCCCAGAAAAACCCCAACCAAGGACCCCCAAAAAAAAATGGGGGGAACAAAAAAAGTAATTTTTAAACTTTATTTTAACCCCCCCCTTTGGGGGGCCCCACCCCCCAAACCCCAAAAAACCCTTTAACCCCCTAAAAGGAATTTTTGGGGGGTTTTTCCAAAAGGGCCCTTTCCCCCTGGGGAAGCGGACCCAACCAATTTGACCCCCCGAAGAAGGCCCCCTTAAGTTTCGGCTCCAAAAGGGTTTTCCGAAAAAGGGTCCCGCAAATAAAAGGGGGGGAAACAAAAAGGACAAAGAAAGGCCTTTTGGTTTAAAAAAGGATAAAAGGGGGGAAAAGAATCAATTTTTAAATTTTTTCCCAATAAACCCAAAAACAGGCCAATCAAGTTTTCCAAAATTTTTTTAAAAACCCTTTTTGGGAAATAATCCGTTTACACCCGCCCCGAAAGGAACGAAAATAAAATTTGTTAAAAAAAGGTTTGAAAAAAAAAGGGGAAGGGCCAAAAATTCCCACCAAAAAAAAACCCTTGCCCCCAAAAAAAAAGGGGTTTGGGTCCCGCCCCCGAAAAAACCCTGGGGTTTAAGAAAAAAACCCCCCAAAGGGGGCCCCCAAAAGACCCTCCAAAATTAAGGGAAAACCTAAAATTAAAACAAAGAAAGTTGGGCCCAAAGGAAAAAAAACCCCAAAAGGTTCAAACCCGGAAAAAACCCCCCAAAAAAAGGAAAGTAAAAAAACGCCCCAAACTCAAATTTAAAACCGAAAAAAACCCCGGAGGCCCAAAAAAGGGAAAAACAAAAAAAAAAAAAAAAAAAAATTTTTTGAAAAAAAACGAACAACAAAAAAAAAAAAAAATTAAAAAAAAAATTAATTGGGAAAAAAGGGGGGGAAAAAAAAAAAAAAAAAGTTTTAAAAAAAAAAAGGGGGGTTTTTAAATCAAAAAAGGGTTAAAAAAATTTTTTTAAATTAAACCCCTTGGGTTTCCCCTTTAAAAACCCTTTTTTAAAACCTTTTAAAAAAAATTTTTAAAATAAATTTTTCCCTTTTTTAACCAAATGGTTTCAACCAAAAATTTTTTCCTTTTTTAAAAAATTTTTTGGTTTCTTTTTTTTTTTTTTTTTAAAAAACCCTCCCTTTTTAAAAAAACTTTTTTGGGATATAAAGATTTTAGTTTTTTTTTTTTAAAAAATCCCTTTTTTTTAAATTTAAAAAATTTTATTTTTCAAACCCCCCCTTTAAAATTTTGGTTTTTTTTAAAAACCCCCCTTTTTAAAAGGTCCACAACTTGGGGAAAACGTACCATTTAAAATTCGGAAAAATTTTAAAAAATTAGGGGAAATTTTTTTTAAATTTAAAATTTAATTATAAAATATTTTTATGTTTTTTTTTTAAAAAATGATTTTTAAAAAAAAGTTTTAAAAAAACAAATTTGGAAAAAAATTTAAAATAAAACCGGGGATTTAAAAAATTATTTTAAAAAAATTTTAATTTTAATCTTTTTTTTAAAAATTTTTTTTTTAAAATTTTTAAAAAATCAAGAAAATTTTTTTTTAAAAAAATGAAAACCAAATTTAAAAAATAAATTTTAAAAATAAAAGAAAATTTTTTAAAAATTAAAACTTTTTAAATTTTTTAAAAAAAAAGTTATTCTTTATTAAACAAAACTTTTTTCAAAAAAGCCCCTTAAATTCAAAAACCAAAACACCTTTAAAAAAAAACCAACCATTCAAAATTTTCATAAAAAAAAAATTTTTAAAATTATCCTTTAAAAAACCCTTTTTTTTTTTGTTTTTTTTTTCCCCTTTAAAAAAAATTTTTTCAAGGAAAAACAAAAAAAAATTTTATTTTTTTTAAATTTTAATTTTAATTTCGGGTCTTATATTTTTTCAAAAAAAAACCCCCCTTTAAAAATTTTAAAAAAAAAAAAAAATTCGATTGAAATTATCCAAAAAAATTTTTTTAATTCTCTTTTTTTTTTTTAAAAATTTTTCCATTCTGTCTTTTTTTTTAAATCATTAAAAATAAAAATAAAATTTTTAAATTTTTTTAAAATGGTCCTTAAAAAAAAATAACCATTTTTTTGGTTACCCTTCGCAAAAAGTCCCCCTTTATGGGTTTTTTATCCTTCAAACCCAAAAAAAATTTTTTAAATTTTTATAAACTAAGGTACCCCAAAAATTTAAATTTTAAATAAATACAGGGGAAATGCCCCCCTAAAATTTTAAAAAACCCCCCGGGGGGAAACCCCAAGTCCCAAATAAAAAAAATTCCCCCCTTTTTTTTAAAAACTTTACCCCTAAAATACCCCACCTACAACCTCACCCCCCCATCCAAAACCCGGCACCCCCCCCCCCAAAAAATTAAAGAAAAAAACAGAAAACATTTTCGATAAGTTTAAAATTTAAAGGGGACCCCCCACTTTTGGGTAAAAAAAAAAGGGAAATCAAAATTGAAATAAAAAAATTTTTAAAATTAAAATTTTAAAAAAATAAAAATAATTTTTAAAAAAAAAAATTTTTTTTCCTTTTAAAAACATTTTAAATTTATGTACCCATTAAAAATCCCAATTAATTCTCATTTTTTTCTTTAATTTTTTTCCCCCTTTTTTTTTCCCCCTATTTTAAAAACCCTTTTTTGGGGCCTTTTATTAATTTTTCTTGGTTTTTTGGTTTTTTTTTATTAAATTTTTAAAAAACGATTTAGACAAAAAAAATAAAATTGGGCCCAAAAAATTTAAATTTTGGTCCTTAAAAATTTTCCCCAAAAAAACGCCCGGGCCCCCCCGCCCCCCAAACCCGAAAT
>CM037786.1:1469079-1519079 GCA_021229015.1 Solen grandis
GCCATAAAACAGAAGTCCTTCCATCCACAGCCTTCAAGCTTCACAGATGTATGCACCTTGATGTGCTCTTCCTGCAAGACCCACTTAACAAGCTCAAAGGTCAAGGTCACTGTGACACCAAATAGCAAATATTTACTTTGGCCATAAAATTAACATGCTTCAATCCAAAGCATTATAACTTCACATGTGTATGCACCTTGATGATCTCGAGCTCTGTAACCCACCAGACCCTCTTAGAAGTCATGGGGTCGAAGGTCAAGGTCCTTATTAAATGAAAATGCTTCCATCCAAACCCTTCTAATTTCACATATGTACCATGTGACCCCGTGACCTCTAAGTGAGTATGGTGGGCATAGCTCATGAAGGTGCATACACATGTGAAGTTACAATGCTATGGATGGAAGCACGTTTATTTTATGACCTTCAAATTACCTTGACCCCCAAGGTCTAAGGCCCCCCCCCCCCTTGATCCCTTGCCCCAGCATACTAATATTGGTACTGGCATACGGGTCTGGGACAGATCCATTATAAAACTGTCTTTATCATGTAACACTTGTTGAAATGTGTTTATTATGACAACAATTTATCATATAGTGTGAACCTTGTTATATTTGCAATTTGTAACTGATCATATTCCAAACAAAGCATATGGTGGTCTCGCTTAATTTAGAGGAAATGTTAAATTCTTCCTGGGTTCAGAAATTGCAGAAAAATAATCCGTAGAAAAATACTAACCCTTTTTTATGCCAAAATTGTAGAATACTAGCTAACACCAACCTGCTCTATGGTACTATAATGCGTCTTTATCGCTTTCCCTCATATAGACTCATTTTGATGCACTCAATAGGTACCACATAAAGCCTGATCTGCAGAAAACCACAGTTAAACCTTACCAGATTTAATTATAAAATCCTCATTTCCAGACCACTGAGGAGCAGCGAACAGCATAAAACCTGATCAGCCTGCAAGTTACTCGCAGGCTGATCTGGTTTTATGTTGTTCGCATAGGTCTTTTCATGGTTTCCTCTATGAGGGAAAGGGTTATATTAGGTTTAATTATAGTGGTCTCAAGTGAATGTCCTGAAAAATTAGTTGGTTTTAATATGAGGTTTTCATGATATTTAACAGGTGAAAATTGTGCATTTTTCCCTTTAAAGTAGATGTGAAAAAGTTTTGATTTATTGATAAAAAAGTGGGCTTAATTTATAATGTACAAAATCTTAGATATGTACATACTCATACTTTAATGACACAAACACAAAAATCTCCAAAACCAAAAAAACTAGGTCTAGAAATATGAGCTTATTTGAACCTAGTGGTTGTTGCTCCGATGCCAGAGAAATGGAACCCCGTCCTATCAGAAACCCTATATCTCGTCTCCATTTGTAAGACATCTAATATTTCCTGTGAAGATGACATTGATTAGGATTTGTTTCTGCGATCGGAGTTGATTGAAATCTGATCTTGTGACTGGTTTTCTGATTAAACAGGCAAATAGTTTCGACTCCTAGGAAAAAAAAAACAGCCGAGTGCCAAGTGATCACTAATTACTTAGTCAGATTAGAAAGAAACTTTTTTTTACTTCTTTGATTTCTCTGTTTGTGCTTGTGTTTTGTTTTTGTTATCAGCTGATCAAGTTATGTTTGTAAATATTGAATTAAAGACCTTTTTTTTTTTTTTTTTTTTTAAATCAATTAATGTATTGATATTTTTCTCATGTCATTGCTGGCGCCAGTATTATCTGTGATGTAGGCGTTGTTAAAAACTTTAGCCTGGCCATAACTTCTAAACTATTTAACTTCCTGTCATCAAACTTCACTTACATGTTAACTATCACAAGGGCTACATTCCCATGAAGGACCTTGGGTTCATTTTGAACAAATTTATCACCCTTTTTTAAAAAAAAATAAAAAATACATACATACAATGAAAAACACTTACCATGGCCATAACTTCTAAACTATTGAACCTTTTGTCAATTTAAACTCATAGGTCATTTCTTTGATAATGGGGTTAGCATATTTGATTCTTTTTCTTATTGCAGGCTCATAAATTTTCTTATCTTTTACAAATTCTTAATTGAACAACCACATACACTGTCATTAGTTATCTAACAGTGACACATGTCTGTTAGTATCAATTGTCTTGTATTATCAGGTTTAAATTTATTCACTCAACATTACTTTTCAGTCCTCATATGTGAGAGGGGATAATTGTACACATGAATCAAGTGTATACATATGGTGAATAAAATACATTATTTTATGCTTTTGCATGGATACTGCAATATAGATAAAAATTATAATAAAACATGATTTTACCTTTTCCATCATAAGAAAAAAAGAAAATTTGTTTTTTTATCAAAGATACAATTTCATCTTATGAACTTTAAAAGATCTGTATTCATTTTCATGGCAATGCTGCTATACAAAACAATTTAAAAAGTTAACTGGATGAATAAAAATTGAAAAAAAAAATGTCCTTTACTTATTTATGATTAAGTGTAGGCCAATCATAGCTTGGCCAGCGTTCTATACATTTTCTGTTCCCAGTAGAAAATGAAAGTACATGCAAGAGTGTTTGGGTTGTCAAGGAAACCGAACAATCAATAAAACAGATTTCCGGATAAACTAATTAGCTAATCTAATTTACTAATTAAAGCCGTTTGTTAACTTAAAGCTTGCTGTTCCTTCAGGTTGTGAAGTATATAGCTTGGCAAGATAAACATTGGAATATGCAGTGACGTTTGAATTACAGAATGTTCCAAGAGTTTATGTTTTTGAATACAAAGTTATTTGACTTGAGGCTTATTCCTTACTTTAAATTTTGACACATAGGCAAAAAAGAGCTGTCTGATCTGGGGTTTCCTCTGTTTGCTCATACAATATTAACCCTTTCCCTCATATAGACTCATTTTGACGCTCTCAATAGGTACCACATAAAGCCTGATCTGCAGAAAACCACAGTTAAACCTTACTAAATTTAATTATAAAGTCCTCATTTCCAGACCACTGAGGAGCAGCGAACAGCAAAAACCTGATCACCTTTTTTTTTGGTTTTCATGGTGTCCTCTATGAGGGAAAGGGTTAATTGTAGCTCAGTTTCAACAAAGTAATCTCTGGTAAAGAAAACCATTATTTCATAAACCATTTAAAGATCAATCAATTAATATTCATCAAGTCATAGATTTGTACATGAATATGCATGAGATAAAGCCCAGGAACACAAATAAGCTTTTACATTAATTGAATTGATACATTTAATTTTGAAACATAAACTATTCTATGTGCAAATCCAACAAAATGTAAGCATACAGTATTGTATGATCAAATCCAACAAGGTGTAAGCATAAAGTATTGTATGATCAAATCCAACAAGGTGTAAGCATAAAGTATTGTATGATCAAATCCAACAAGGTGTAAGCATAAAGAATTGTATGATCAAATCCAACAAGGTGTAAGCATAAAGTATTCTATGTGCAAATCCAACAAGGTGTAAGCATAAAGTATTCTATATGCAAATCCAACAAGGTGTAAGCATAAAGTATTCTATGATCAAATCCAACAAGGTGTAAGCATAAAGTATTGTATGATCAAATCCAACAAGGTGTAAGCATAAAGTATTGTATGTGCAAATCCAACAAGGTGTAAGCATAAAGTATTGTATGTGCAAATCCAACAAGGTGTAAGCATAAAGTATTGTATGATCAAATCCAACAAGGTGTAAGCATAAAGTATTGTATGATCAAATCCA
Source organism: Solen grandis (assembly GCA_021229015.1). Classification (NCBI taxonomy): domain Eukaryota; kingdom Metazoa; phylum Mollusca; class Bivalvia; order Adapedonta; family Solenidae; genus Solen; species Solen grandis. Next base: position 1,472,833 of record CM037786.1, read on the forward strand.
ACAAGGTGTAAGCATAAAGTATTCTATGTGCAAATCCAACAAGGTGTAAGCATAAAGTATTCTATGTGCAAATCCAACAAGGTGTAAGCATAAAGTATTCTATGTGCAAATCCAACAAGGTGTAAGCATAAAGTATTCTATGTGCAAATCCAACAAGGTGTAAGCATAAAGTATTGTATGATCAAATCCAACAAGGTGTAAGCATAAAGTATTCTATGTGCAAATCCAACAAGGTGTAAGCATAAAGTATTCTATATGCAAATCCAACAAGGTGTAAGCATAAAGTATTCTATGTGCAAATCCAACAAGGTGTAAGCATAAAGTATTCTATGTGCAAATCCAACAAGGTGTAAGCCTATAGTATTCTATGTGCAAATCCAACAAGGTGTAAGCATAAAGTATTGTATATGCAAATCCAACAAGGTGTAAGCATAAAGTATTCTATGTGCAAATCCAACAAGGTGTAAGCCTAAAGTATTCTATGTGCAAATCCAACAAGGTGTAAGCTTAAAGTATTGTTTATGGGTATCAGGTCTGGTACTTTGACTGCAGCGTCATCCTTTTAAGGTGGAATCATACCTTTGAAATGACGTCGTTTTTGACGACAAAACCAATGTTTTTGTGAGAGTAAGGGTGTGTTCAAACAAATCATTGTTTCTTTCTTGTTTCGATTTATATAGAAATAAATTTCCTGTAAACTTAAAGAGGATGAATTTTCCTTTATGAGGATGTAAATTTCGTACATTATTGTTTTTACTCAATTTCCCGTAATTTGGATTTAGTCTGGAAAACTAGCATGGCAAAATATACTAATATTTTTCTCTTATGTTTTTAGGAAAAATTACCAGATAGATTTTTATTAAAATTTTGTATTGTTTAGCAAAGCCCTTAGATAAAGTAATTATGAAATTTAAAGAAAATCTATAGGGCAGTTTTTTTCATTATTTATAATTTAGTTACACAATGATCGCAAGCTTGGCCAATCACTGACATCAAGATGTCAAGATGAACGTTTTTGATTTTTTCTCTTCCTATTCTGATTCGAATCACCGGTCAAATTAATAAAGGTGAATTAGTCTTTCAAATTATGTAAATTCCCTACGATAATTTTTCTAACAAAAAAAAAAATCATGAGGAAGAAAAATTGAGAAAACATATCCAAAACTTATTTCATACCCTGTATTTTTTTTTTTTTTTTTTTTTTTTTTTAGAATTAATGCTTAGAGTAGAGTACAGTTATGGATTATAAAGAAAATATATTGTTTTGTTTTTTCAGTCATCAACTGAAAAAAAAACAACATAAAAGTAATAAGAATTTATCCGCTTAAACACACACACGAGACAGGATGTCCGTTTACAATTGACAATTATAATACTCCTATTGGTTAAGCTCTCTTCCACATTTACTACTGCTGCTGCTTATTATACAAACTCTGCAACTCAAAATCGACCAATACTACACTTTACCACTACTGCTACTACTAAATGTACATGCTGGCTTGCGGTAGGTCAGTGGTTCTACCCGGATGCCTCCGTGCATTCGGGGTCTTCCTCCACCTGTAATTAGCTGGACGTCCTATATGAATGAAATACTGTCGAAGCGAGGTAAACTCAAATAGTCAATAAATGTACCAGACTTACAACTAACATACACTACTACCATTACTTCTACTTCAGCTACTGCTACTACTACTGCTACCACGATTACTTCTACATCTATATGTACTACTACTTCTAATACTACTACCACTTCTACTTCTGCTGCTACTTATTGCAAGTAGTTCCACCATTACTAATATTATCATTACTACTACTTTATTATAAACACTCTACTACCTGCTATTAATTTTGCACAACATCTACTATTACTATGATTATCATGATTACTAACACTACTATCTATGTTATCATTTATAAACAGAAAATTTATATTTAAATTGTTTTAAGGGCGAATGCAACAGTTAACCATCACAATGTTTCAGAAATGTCAAGCGTAATATATATAACTCTAAGCAGCACAACTATGTTTAAAGGGTTGTATCGCAAATAAAGGACGTCTGTTTGTATCTATGACATTTCCTTTTTTATTGGCTTATTAATTCGAACTGAATTACGGTAAGTATGTTTTACAGATTTCAAGCATTATTTTCCTGTTTAGCATTTGGCAGTTACCATAGAAAGTGCTTAGTAGCTCCTAGATGAACTCACTCGGTAACCTATACATTTGATCAAACAACAATAAAAGAATATTTACGAGAAAAATATGAAAATAAAATCCATTGAAGGATTTCCTGTTAAAAAAAAATCAAAAAAGTTTGAAAATGAATCCATTTCTTCTCTCCCATTTCCATTTTAATAGCATAAATACGTTACCTGTTATTACTTCAGGTATGTGTCTATTTGTGCACAGCTTCCAAAACAGAGTCCACAAAATAAACCATTCCCTAAACCCCCTAGTTACCGGAAGTGTAACCCCCGTTCTCCAATTGTGTTTTGGAAGCCTTCGAGTTTCAGTGGGTAACCTAGCGTGTCCCTTTCTTGATAGCTTCTGTGCGCTACAGCTCTCCTTTTCTTATCTTTTCATAGCCTCGGCTGTGTTGTTTATATTGTTCTTATTGGTTTTATTCTATATACGTGTAGAATTCCCAATCTCCGTCCCGTATCGGGACCTTTTGCCTTGTGTCACGGGTTTCCGTGCTTCGGCTCCCGTGACACTGGTTTATTATTTTGATTTTGTATATACTGTTGTCTCGTTTCGGGATTTCTTTGTACGGGTTTTCTTCGGTCTTCCCGTTTTTTATTTTGCATACATTGTTCTTTTGTATTGCTTTTTACTATGTCGCAGTCTCGGGGCTCCTGCGGACATGTCAAGGCGTCCTGGGATTCCCATCAGTCCTGCCTTTCATGTTCAGGGTGCTCTAGGGTCGACACCTGCACCGTTTGTGCTTCGTGGACAGACGAGATTTGGAAGAAAGCCTCTTCACGTCGGTCTTACTCATCCCGGAAAAGGAAGGCCTCATCTTCCTCCTCCTTCTCTGGGTTCAGTGCTGCTGGGGGTCGGAGTCCCTCTCCCCCTCCCAGGAAGAAGGCTTCCCGCCCCTCTCCGGAGAGGCCGCCTTCATCTCCTGGCTCCCTGCCCGGCTCTCCTTGTGTCAGCCCCAGGGGAGCAGTAAGGCCGACCGGTCACCGGTCACCGGGATTGACCGGTCAATTGCGTGATCGCGGTCACCGACCTCGGGCCGGCCGGGCTACCGGGACCGGTCACCGGTCAGGACCGGTCACCGACCACCGGTCACCGGCACCACACCGGCCGACCACATCTCACCGGTCACCGGTCACCAGGCACCGGTCACCGGTCATCGGCAAGAGATCGTCACCGATCAACGGCCAGGTCGGCTCACCACTCTAGACGTGTGGGTCACCGGTCTTCGCCGATTTTGTCTGAAAATTCGGACTCGAGTTTTTCCTCAGGTAGCCCTGCGGTTTCTCCGCTTCGGCCACCTCCTCCCTCATGTTCAAGGGTGCCCAAGAAACGGTCCCACAACCGTTCCCCGGGTTTTTCCGGTCACCGGTCCCCTAGCTCTGCTACTCGGGACCGGTCCCCTTTACGCTCCACCACGTCTTCGCAGGTTCAAGGTGCGGATGTTTCAGCGCAACCTCAGACCTTTGACCCTTCCACGTGGTGGTCCCACATGATGGGGGAATACGCCAGGCATTTCAGTTCTGCCTCCCCCCCCGTCATACCGGGTGAGCCTTCATCTTCTAGGAGGGATCGGGTTTCTCTTCCACCAGAGACCCTAGATCACAGACTGTTCCTTCAGTCTCCTCCCTCCTCGGGTCCACAGGGCGCTTCTTCTGCACAGCCCCCTATGTGGCCCTTTTTCCCTCCATTTCCCTTTATGGGCTTTCCCCCTCAGGATGCTCCCCCATCTCGCCCTGAGGCTGGGTCTCCTCCCTCTACTCGCAATCCCCCTACTAGTGGGACTGCTTTGAGCGGACACTTGGAGGATGAAATCTCCCTTCATGCTCCGGAGGAGGACTCCTTATTTGCTGAGGACGTGCCTCTTTCGTCCACCTCGCGACGATCCAGCGCTCATTCCGAACCTCGTACTGACAATCCTCTCTCTGACGAGGACGAGGAGTCAGACGACAGTCGGTTTTCCATGGACAGGGCTGTTCAGGAGGTCTTTGCTACCTTACCTGCATCAGTATGCAAACCGGCCCCTCCTCCCTCCCGGAAGAGGTGCGAAGGTTACCTTGACCTTGTCGGTAAGCCTAAGGAATCCAAATCAGTCGAACCGGAGTTGCTCCCTTTCTCTCCGGTCATCCGTTCGGCTCTGGAGGATTTCGAATCTTCATCCTCCTCTAAGCCAGGACCGGGCTGGTTTATTCCAACTTCAGACCTTCGGCCTTTGGGTTTTAACCCCAAGACCTACAAGTTTCCGGAGGGTGATTTTTCTATCCACCCTCCGAAACTGGACCTAGATGCGAGTCGGCTCCGGCTCAAGGTCCCCTCCTCTTTACCGCTTCAGCTGAAGGTCCTGGATCGCTGGGAGCAACGCTCCCGCTTTCTTTCCGGCATCTCGTCGCATACTGACTCCTTCGTGGCCGCTCTTTCGGTCAAGCTACAACAAAAGGATGCCTTATCTGCTTCCGTCAGGCTTCTTTTAGAGGCCTTAGCAGCGACGGCAAAACATTCGATTTTGCTATCTCTCTCTCTCTCTTCCGAGATGACTCGCTGCAGGCGGGATGCCATCCTGGACGGCCCCAACAAGCTACTTCTCTCTTCTTCTCGAGAAAAGCTTAGGTCGGCCCCTCTTTCTTCTTCGTCCCTCTTTGGGGGACGAATCAAGGAAGTAGCGGATGCCTCCAGGGAGGAGCAAATGCACGGCGCGGTGGCCTTCCAGCCCCGCACTCCTACTTCGGCTCCCCCTAAATTCCGGATACCGAAGAAACCTTCGGCTTCTACCGGTAAATCCCCGAAGGACTCGGAAAAAGGCATGCCTCAATCTCCTTTCAGAGGCAATCCCTCTTCCAGGGGCGCTCGCCAATCTGGTCCTCAGCGACCACGATTTTCTCCTTCATCGCCCCCCACCCCTTCTTCTACCTCTACCAGTCAAAGGGGTAGGAGTAAGCCCTAGGGGTACGTCCTTTCTTCCGCTTCCTCTTCCAGACGTTCGATTAGGAGGAAGAGTGTTTCTGCCCCTTCCAGTAGGCGGCAGACTCACTCATTTCATTCATCATTGGGAGACAATCACCGACGACCAATGGGTCCTGTCTATCGTGAGACACGGGTATCGGGTTCCGTTCAGTCGTCCCCCTCCACTATCACGCTCTCCCATTCATCTCTCCTCCAATCATCCTCGTCTGGGACTCGCCATTTCAGATCTTCTGAAAAAAGGAGCGGTAGAAAGGGTCTCGATTCCAACCTCTCCGGGGTTTTACAGCCGTCTCTTTCTGGTTCCCAAGAAGGACGGCGGGTTTCGACCGGTCATAGACCTATCTCATCTAAACTCCTTCATTCCGAAGGAACACTTCAAAATGGAAACAACTTCGTCGATCAGGGCAGCCGTCCTCCCCGGTCACTGGGCTGTTTCCCTGGATTTATCGGATGCCTACTTCCATGTATCTATCCATCCTCATTCCAGGAAATACCTTCGTTTTACGGATGGCCAAACTGTCTACCAGTTCAAGGCCCTTCCGTTCGGCCTGTCTTCGGCCCCCAGAATCTTCACCAAAATAGTTTCGGTTCTGGTCGCCAGGGTTCATTTTCGCGGCTCACGCCTCCTGGCGTATTTCGACGACTGGCTTCTTCTTCACATGGACCCAGTCGCTCTTCTCGACGAACTTCGATGGGTGACAGACCTGGCTCTCCGGCTAGGCTTCATCCTCAACTCCGAGAAATCGGAGTTGATCCCATCCCAGAACTTCACGTTTGTCGGGATGCAGTTTCTGACCGACCTAAACAGGATCAGAATTCCGGAACCCAGAATTATGTCTCTTCTAACTCTGGTTCGGGGGTTTTCGCGTCGGCAATCGATCTCAGCCCGCGAATTCCTATCGCTTCCCGGAGTACTCAATGCAGCAGCGGATCTTGTTCCGCTGGGCCGCCTTCACATGCGACCTCTTCAATTTATCCTACTCTCGATCTGGCGTCCCAGTCGAGACCATTTACAGACCATTCTTCCGGTTTCTCCGGAATTGGTTCATCATCTCAGTTGGTGGAATTCCCCTCGTTTCTCCGAGAGGGTGTTCCTCTTTCTCCTCCTCAACCGGAACTGTTCCTCTTCTCGGATGCCAGTCTGTCAGGCTGGGGTGCTCATCTGGAGCCTCTGGGTCTCACAACCTCGGGTCTTTGGTCCCCTCGGGACAGTTCTCTTCATATCAACAACCTCGAACTCAAAGCGGTTCTACTAGCCTTACGACAGTTTTCTCCTCTCATTCGAGGCAAATCTGTTCTAGTATCTACAGACAACACGACTGTTGTCTCTTACATCCGCAGACAAGGGGGGACGCACTCGCCTTCTCTGTGCATGGAAGCATGGCACCTTCTTCATTGGTGTCAGGTGTCTTCGGTACTCATTCAAGTCAGACATCTTCCGGGTCGTCTAAATGTTCTAGCGGACCAACTGTCCCGCAGGCATTCTCTTCTCCCCTCGGAATGGAAGTTACTTCCTCGGATCGCGACAACTCTGTTTGCGATTTTCGGGTCTCCGTCTGTCGATCTATTTGCTACCAGGCTGAACAACCAGCTTCCACTGTTTGTGTCACCGGTATCGGATCACCGGGCTTGGGCGATAGATGCTCTGTCTGTAAACTGGGATCATCTATTTGCTTATGCGTTTCCACCGTTTTCTCTGATTCCCTTAGTTCTAAGGAAAATCCTGCGATCTCAGTGCCGGATCCTCCTTGTAGCTCCACTTTGGCCAACGAGATCTTGGTTCGTGGATCTTCTGGATCTTCTGATAGACGATCCTGTAGAACTTCCCCAGGTTCCGGACCTTCTGTCACAAGGTCGGAACAGGGTCCTACACGACAATCCTTGCGCTCTTCGTCTTCACGCTTGGATGTTATCCAACAGCGAGTTAGACAGAAGAAATTTTCGGCAACAGTTGCCTCTATTATCTCTAAAGCCAGGAGACAATCTACTCGATCTGTCTACCAGGCAAAGTGGAAGGTCTTCCGTGATTGGTGTATCGCACGGCAGATTAATCCGGTCAAAGCTCCTGTCAGAGAAATCGCTAACTTTCTAGTTTTTCTCTTTAACGAGAAAAAACTTGCGGTCAGTTCTATCAAGGGTTATAGGTCTATGTTATCGAACACTCTTAAGTTTCACAGATCCTCTTCCTTGGTTCGGATCCTTATCTTTCGGAAATTATTCGTTCGTTTGAACTGTCTAGGCCAGTTTCTCGTTCGTTAACTCCAAAGTGGGATCTTTCTTGTGTTTTACTGGCTCTTACTAAGGCACCTTTTGAACCTCTTTCTGAGGCTTCTCTCCTCCACGTAACATGGAAGACGGTCTTTCTCATAGCAATGGCGTCTTCTAAACGCCGTTGCGAAATTCATGCCTTTTCTACTGAGGAAGGCTATTTACGCTTTAACAAATCTGATGGCTCTGTATCTTTGAGCTTTCAACCTGGTTTCCTTGCGAAAACCCAGCTCCCTTCGGTCTGTCCCCCTCGGTAGTTATTCCGAGCCTTGCTAGGTCTTGCGCCAGGGGAGATCCTGATCGGCTTCTTTGCCCGGTTAGAGCCTTGAAGTTTTACCTCCAGAAGGTTAAATCTTTACGGGGTCGTCGTCTTCGACTTTTCCTCCCAATAAAAGGGGGGGGCGAAGTTTCGGCAGCATCAATATCTCGTTGGGTAGCCTCAACTATCAAGTTTGCCTATTCGGATCTTTCGGACAGGGATCTATCCTTTTTAAGAATTAGACCACATGAGCTCCGTGCTTTGTCTGCTTCTTGGGCTTTCTTGAATAAATCTCCCATGGATGATATTCTCAAAGCGGCCTCTTGGAAGTCTTCTACTACGTTTTCTTCCTTTTATCTCCGCTCACTGGCTAACCAATCACAAAACCTTGTGGATTTGGGTCCACTTGTAGTGGCTCAGACAATAGTTTAATCATCATGTCTGACGCCTCGGCGGCTTTGGTCGTTTCCTACTTCGGGTGTCGCTTCAATCAAGGTTCTTTGTTAGCAACCTCCCGCCTTAGCGACGAAGTCATACCTGAAGTAATAACAGGTAACGTATTTATGCTATTAAAATGAAATTTTTGAAGTAAAATTAATTTTAATTAGTAAATACTTACCTGTTATTACAGAGTCCCACCTCCCTCCCCGCTTGCTGGCGGTTGTATCCCTCGATGGCTTCATATACAATTGGAGAACGGGGGTTACACTTCCGGTAACTAGGGGGTTTAGGGAATGGTTTATTTTGCGGACTCTGTTTTGGAAGCTGTGCACAAATAGACACATACCTGAAGTAATAACAGGTAAGTATTTACTAATTAAAATTAATTTTACTTCAAAAATTTCATTTCTTTTCTGCATTTCTGTAAAAATGAAGTACCTGAGGATATTTAAACTATTCATTCAGATAAATTGGACTATCGTGAATGAACTATTAGCATGTGTGTCTTCTGTTTATAGATTTTTTTTAAAGAGAGATTTATATTTAGCTATTTATCAAAAATTAGTTACCATGGGAGCGCAATGACATTTCATTGTTTTTCGTATTCATCACACTTTTTTTACATAAAAAATTTAAAAAAAAGTATATTGAAAAAAAAAAAAAAAAAGCAACAACATACTTCCTGAACACTGTGATTCTGTTTAAAGCTCAGTATTACTGAATCGACAGTCTCCGAGAGTTACAAATAGGAAATTAATCATCAAGTCATTATTGACTTTAGAAATATTTTCATTCATGATCTTTATGTCGAAAGCAAATAAATCATGATACATAAGGCATTAGGCTGACAATAAAGCTGTAAACACAGACTCTCTAAACACCACGTAAGTTCGAGACCCATATATGAAGGGATCTGCAGTGCGTCGTTGGCTCTACAAATATCATGATATTTGTATATCGAATGGTCTTCCTCAACAAATAACAGCTATAAAATGTAATAATGACCATGTTTGTCGATCATATCAATAGCTGTACAGATGTTGTTGGCATTGTGAAAAAGACTTTGGTGATTTGTATCAATGTTCAACTATGTTATATTTATCTATAACAAAGTAGTTTAGTCAAAGAGTAAATAACATACTGTATTTCATTTCATTTTTTTTTTTATTTTATAATGATGAAACATAATTGTTAGACCATCAATATTATTATCACTGTTATTGTCATCATTTTCCTTGATATCAATAATGATTATATAATAGAAGTTAAAACGTTGATGATTATTTGTTTGTTAACATTCTACCCAATTCCTTTCAATTTCTCGAATATTACTTTTATTTGAAGTATATGAGGTATTACTTTTATTATTATGTCAACTTTAAAACATAACATGAATTGTTTGAGTAGGCTATAAAAGTCGCAAAACGCCTGTTTTGACGTCGTGATTAAGCGTCATAAAGTGCGAACGAAGTGAATCATTTATAATTTATGAAATAACGGCCCAATAGATTTTCTTTTAATTTCATAATTGTTTATTTAAAGGGTTATTCTATTCGAAATTAATTTTTAATAAAAATTTATCGGTAATTTTTCCTAAAAATAAAAAAGGAAATTAAAGAGTACATTTTTCCCATGCTAATTGAGTAAAAACTAATGTATGAAATTTTACATCCTTGGATGGCAAAATCGTCCTCTTAAAGGTAACAAGAAATTTATTTCTACATATCGAAACAAGAAAGAAACAACTTTTTTTTTAACACACCCTGAATCTTACAAAAACATCAGTTTGGACGTCGAAAACGACGTCATTTCAAAAGTATGATTCCACCTTAACCTAATGAATATTCATTTATAATATATAAATTCATGAATGTTAATTTACTGTACATTATAGCAGCTTGTTCACCAATGATTGATAGAAATAAAAAATATTTTGTGTACGGTTTTTATCTTCCCATCCTCGTTAACGTTGGTGATGTCTTGTTTACTGACAAATAAGCTTTGCGAAGGAGGAATACAGTGCACTGGAAAATACCACTTCATGATGGAGATCAGTTAGATATGTAGAATACGGTATCCCTTAAGCAAGTGTTGGCTGCACATTTGACACATTTAGCAACATGGCATCTTCACTAATTCGTAAGTACAGCCTGTGACATTAGCGCATGCTAAAAGAATGAATGTGATCAGTCATGTGACAGCAAAATAAAAATAAAATTTTAAAGATAGGTTATATAATTCTAAATATAAATTAATACCATTTGTATGGCTTAATTGTCTGTGATGGAGAAACCACCCATTTATTTTACATGCATTGTTGCATGAGGTATTGATAGATGTACATGACATAAATATATAGTTAAAAATCAATTTTTTTGTCAATGAACATCTGTGAACGAGCTGCTTTAAATTTGGTAATGCTATCTATAAGAAACCCTACATGAAAACAATTTCACTGTGATAACATGCCTCTGTAAGGAATCTTTCATGGAGTTGAACTATAATTTGTTTGATGATTATGGTACAATGCTACTATAAAGATGGAGTTTAATTAATTGATTTAAGTTAATCATGTCAATTGCCTTGACTGTATGAAATCAAAGCGCACTATGCGCTGAGAGACGGCGATGGGATTTACATTAAATAGCTATAGTTCTAAACCCAGGGTTTCTGAAGTTATTGAAACATGCTGTCATATAACGACAAAACTCCACGCGCTGTTGCTACTCGCTCTCTGTTTGTTACATAATAATCAAGAGTTAGAGTCATGAACCTTTCATTCATAAAGTTGCATACCTAAGTAGGTCATTCTCTTTCTTCAGCACTAGCGAACCTGATGTATACATTCTATCTGTTGTTGTGTATGTGTAGAAATTGACAAGGTATTTGACTATTTAAGATACTAGAATGTTTGCCTTTCTATTTCAAAGATAAGAAATGCTCTGGGAGGAACTCGCCATAATGCAAAATTACATGTGGACTATTTTTAGGTCAATTACATACATTCGGAGCGCCACTTATTCTTTTTACAGGAGTAGATCTTTGTGTATGTAAACTGGGTTGCTGATCTGATTAAGAAATGTCACGGATATTTTGTTCACGCTTAAGATAGGTGTTTCTAGTGCAAAATAATAAAAGAAAACAAACAATGATACATTATAAGTGGTTACAGTTATGATTTAAACATCTGTGTAACATATTCCACTAATAAAATTTTGTTAGTGCAGAATTGCATTGCATTGATCCGCAGAAAGTGCAGAGAGGTACAGTTAAACTTGCCGTGGAAAATATGCAAATCATCAAGGCCTGAATTCGTTTTCCAGCATAAGATGGCTGCGCCGTCTAAAAATGCTGTAGTGAAAAAACTCTGAACATCTATCTTCCACATTATATAGTGGTCTTCAATTGTCATTGTAAATATTTAAGTAGTACATGATTAAAAACCCAGTATGAATGCAGCCATCTTTTCAATAATGTCTCATGCCGTCATGTAAGTTTTACTCCTCTCAGATTGTTGCAATTAACTCATGAAGATTCTCCAGCTAATAGGATTTCCGTGGTATAAAAAATATTTATCTAGCTGGTCATTCCGAGGTATATACATCAATATAGCTCGGATTGTTCTGACATCTTCCCGTGTTAAGCGACAAAGATCTATACATTGATCCTGCAGGAGGGTGCTTGTTTATCTGTCACTGAAGTAAATGGTCCATTAGCCATATATATTACCCCAGTATGTGATGACCATATGGTTTGGTCAGGAGAAAATTCATTGCAAAATCTGAATGAAGCAAGGGAAATTCCAGCAACTGTAAACTTCTTGCATCTACTTGGCAGTTTCCAGCTGACCTGCAACACATGTTGAATTTCACCAACCATACTTATAGCACTAAGTATTCAATACCGAAGTCCTTAGGTGCGAATTTTATCATCCAACAAATATTGTTGTTGGTTTTCAAGGCATTTAAATCTACCTATGTGCTGTAATATTTTGAAAAACAGGAATGGTGGAATATATGTTGAATATTACTTAGCACTTAGTTTTGTTGGGGATAATTGTGCCCAGTAGAGTAATTCTTTACAAATGGATGAGGTATTCCTTTTAGTGGAGACCTGTCAGGAGAGACCATGCATCTGTGGGGACAATAGAAGGATACTGCTTAGTCACCTGGGTACAATATGTTATTGAAAATACATACTTTTCTTGATATAATATTTTAACACAATCTACAAAAGATGCTATATAAAACAAAGAAGGCAATGTATATGATATTCTGATATATTATAACACAGTTCAAACGGATGATGTATATAATCTGAATTATCACATCAATTGTGGTAATATGACTCTTAACCCTTTCCCTCATAGAGGACACCATGAAAAGACCTATGCGAACAGCATAAAACCAGATCAGCCTGCGAGTAACTCGCAGGCTGATCAGGTTTTATGCTGTTCGCTGCTCCTCAATGATCTGGAAATGAGGATTTTGTAAATAAATTTGGTAAGGTTTAACTGTGGCTTTCTGCAGATCAGGCTTTATGTGATACCTATTGAGGGCATCAAAATGAGTCTATATGAGGGAAAGGGTTAAGGTAAAAGTGTTAAAAAAACCCAACAAACACACACACATACACATACACACACACATACACATACACACACACATACACAAGCCCACTAGTAACGTCATTCATGAGTAGATAAATGTGCATCTGAACTTACAACCATGAATTATTATGTGATATATCATTCAAAACCCTAAATAATTTTATTTTATCATATGTTTTCCTTGTATTAAATATAGATAAGAAAGTTCCATTTCAATGATTATTAAAGAAATTTAATTGTATCCTTTTTTTTCTCCATTTTTATTTTTCTAATGAAATAAAAACACTTTTTCTGCTTCCGTTCTGTACAGTTCTGACAGGGACAGGATAATGTGACTGTGTGTGGTATCATGCCACCTGTCTCTCTGTGGTATTATACCACATTGTAGTAGTACTATTGCTTTCTTATGTAGACCAAGACCCCAAAGGATTTAAAAACTGACAAACTTTCATACTCAGATACGACTGGAATATGACTGGGCTACAAGTGTGGTTGGCCCATTATTTGTCTGCCCTATTGACTTAATGATTGTCTGGGGATTGAGACTCAAGTAAACCACCTGATATCAAGTTAATTAATTTTTATTATCGTTAAATTTTTCTTACCTGCTTTGGTCAGTGCTATATTACGTATTTAATGTTACTTCAAAAGTAACCAGAAACTTTATACGCATTGAGAAATTGGTCTCATTTATTTGTTTTACAACAATTTGGCAGAAAGCGACATCTTTTATGAAAATCTTCTCATTGGCAGTGCTGATGGCATTTACAGAGTCTTTAAGGCCTAACAATCATGTAATATTATTTCTGTTCCATGATAAGTAATTTTCAATTTTCACCTAACTGCATTTGAAAACGAATATTATTATACCCCCCCGCAACGAAGTTAGGGGGGGGTATACTGGAATCAGGTTGTCCGTCCGTCCGTCCGTCCGTCTGTCCGTCCGTCTGTAGACACAAAATTCTGCGGACTACACCTCCTAAACTTCTGGAAGGATTTTGATGAAACTTGCTGGCAATGATCCTTAGACATTGTATTAGCGCGTTATCTATATAGCATTGAGTTACCTCCCCTATTTACCAAGTTATGCCCCTTTGATGATTTTTGCATTACAAACTTCTGCGGACTACTCCGCCTAAACTACTGGAAGGATTTTAATGATACTTGCTGTCAATGATCCTTAGACATTGTAGCAGCGCGTTATCTATATAGCATTGAGTTACCTCCCCTATTTACCAAGTTATGCCCCTTTGATGATTTTTGCATTACAAACTTCTGCGGACTACTCCTTCTAAACTACTGGAAGGATTTTGATGAAACTTGCTGGCAATGATCCTTAGACATTGTATAAGCGCGTTATCTATATATCATTTGGTTCCTTTGATGATTTTTGCATTACAAACTTCTGCGGACTACTCCGCCTAAACTACTGGAAGGATTTTAATGATACTTGCTGTCAATGATCCTTAGACATTGTAGCAGCGCGTTATCTATATAGCATTGAGTTACCTCCCCTATTTACCAAGTTATGCCCCTTTGATGATTTTTGCATTACAAACTTCTGCGGACTACTCCGCCTAAACTACTGGAAGGATTTTAATGATACTTGATGTCAATGATCCTTAGACATTGTAGCAGCGCGTTATCTATATAGCATTGAGTTACCTCCCCTATTTACCAAGTTATGCCCCTTTGATGATTTTTGCATTACAAACTTCTGCGGACTACTCCTTCTAAACTACTGGAAGGATTTTGATGAAACTTACTGGAATGATCCTTATAGCATTGAGTTACCTCCCCTATTTACCAAGTTATGCCCCTTTGATGATTTTTGCATTACAAACTTCTGCGGACTACTCCTTCTATGGGATTCTGAAATGTGGCAGCATTGTATCTGTTCAAAGTAGACATTGTCTTCAGTTTACAAAAATAATGTGGGTGGAACATTAAATCCAACAAACAAACAATAAGTTAAAGCCTCAAGAAGAATTAGTTAATTTTCAAATGTGTGATCTTGCCAGTATATACAAGCTTGATGATTGTGTCATATAAACAGTCCAACACAAGGATTAGTGTTTATGGATAAACATATGCATACTGATGTGATTACTTCATTTGTGCTATCATTTCATGATTGCATGTAAGTATTGGATTCTTGAAGTAATTGTTATTGTATACACCTGACTTTTAAACAAAAATACTGGTTGTTTTTTAATGTATGGCTTCCTGAACCCATATGTTTAGAAATGAGTCACTATTACTAATCTTTAAATATGCGTTTTGATTTGCTTAGTCTTATTGAATTCATTAATTCATTTCTTGACTGACTTTTATGAAACTTAAGCTGGGCCTTCAACCCCAATGACAGAAAACAGGAATGTCTCATCATTTTTCCAGTAAATGATCTGGCTCTTATTCCACCAACAATACTTATAATGCTAAGTAATACTTAAATAAAGATAGAACATATTCTTTTGTTCTTAATTTTCTAAAAAACAAAAATTACGTTACTATTAAGTTGCCCATAGGCGACAGTTTTTTTTGCCTAAACAATTGATGGATTTCAGTGAATCTTACTGTTATTGATCCATAGACATACATATACCCATATGTATGTAAAACATAGGATAACTAGATTTCTAGGTAGTTGGCACATATGTCCTCTGTATATTAAGATGGAGTGTTGCATACAAGAATTCTGATTTCATGCTCCAAAGCCATGTTTGACAAAAACACTTGCGGGGGGGTATTAGTAAGCCCTTAGGCGACAGTTCTAGTTTCTCCTGTTCTTGATAGTTCATACCTTTTTTTATCTCTAATTTTCAAAATTCTTGTTTTGCCTTTTCTTTTCACATTTGTCCAAAAAAAAAATTAAAAAAATAATAATAATGATAATATGGAGCCCTCTGAACTTCCCTCAAAAAGTCTACACAATTCTGGATTTCACATCTGATTTTTTTTTTTAAAAATCTAAAACATTTAATTCTGATTTTCTAATTTTTTCAATCTACATAATTCTTAATAATGACCTTAATTAAAGTCTAGAAAAAATCTGGATATGTTGTCCCTCTGAATTTTACTCATTATTCAACAAGTCAAAAAACCCTCTGATTAAATCTCATTAGTCAGCAAAATTCTGTTCAGCCATCTTTGTTTTTTTCATTATTCAACAAGTCTAAAAACTTCTGGATCAGCGCTCTGCTTTTTTTTTATCATTTGTCAGCAAAATCAGCAATATTTCTCAAGGAGGGATATTTGAGATTTAGTGGTGTTGCTAGGTGAGGCATGCTGTATAAATCTATCATTTGTAAGATAAATATGAGAAGAAATATAAAATTGTTCATAATCTATTGTGGAATGTTTTTATTGATATATATGTGCTGGTTTATCATATGGCATACAGCCCAGTATCAAATAACAAGCCTTATAAATTATAATTTGATATATCACTTGTTATATATCTGAATCACTGTATTCATATACCATCTTCTTATTTTGTTGTTTAGATAGTTTCAAAAACATATTTCTTTTAAGGGCATATTTCACACTAGCGCCATTTTAATATATTGACAAAGAAGGAAAATCAAATCTAGCAAACAGATTTTTTTTAAAACTTGGCATGGTTATAGAAAATCAAACTAGAAACAAATTTATGGGATAAAAAATGGGGATCTCTGTGCTACTTTTGAGTTATCTGCCCCTGAAAGTGGATTTTTAGCTTTTCTCTGTCATTTTCAAGGTATTTATGGATATGGTAAAAAGTCCAAGAATAATACTTTACCGGTTCAGACCTTTATCTTAATTATTAATCTTTTGCCTGTATCCTTCATTGGGTATCATTATGTCTGATTGCAATGTGACATCATTTAATGGAAAACATGTGCTTGACTTAAGGTAAGCCATTATTGAATTATAATCATGGTCCTTCAAATGATTTAAAAGACTTCAGTATAGTACTAGTAGATCAGGATAGCAATGTTGTTACCAAATTTGGTAGGTTGATACTTTTTAACATCCCATTTTAGGGAAATTCATTGAGTGTAATAAAATTAATCACTTTTTGTGTATCGGGAAATTTTATGCCCCTGGATCGATAGATCGGGGCATATTGTTTTTGGTCTGTTTGTTTGTTACAAAACTTTAACCTTGATAATATCACAGAAGTCCTTCCACCCACAGCCTCCAAACTTCACAGATGCATGCACCTTGATGAGCTCTACCCACTTGACCTTGACCTCCAAGGTCTAAGGCCTCCTCCCTAGGGGCATGGTGTTCATTTGAAGGTAGCTGGTTTTCGCTGTGTATTGATGTCAACCATCAGTGTCCAGAAACTAGGTATACTCACAGAGAAAACTGATAAGTCATGTCAAGAGATGGATGGAATATATCACCATTCATCAGGTCATTGTTTACTAAAAATTCAAAAGCAAAAATGATATAAAACTTAGAACAGCTTCTTTTTGTGTCATTCAGCATAGCCTCGCTTCTATTATTCTTCTCACTCACAATCATCTAATATTTTCAGTAAACTCTGATTGCTCATGTTAAATTCTCTACATAACAGATAATGTATTTTGCTATAACTAAACAATGTTGCTATTGACAAACAACAAAAATGTGTCAGGGTAATGCATGGCCTTAGCTCTAAAGCTGTCACATCGAGAATTAATTGATAATAGCAAAATGCGATATGTTATATAGCTTATTCTTTGGTTCACACACAAATACAGATGTATTGTGCTATATTTACTAATTTCAACAAAATTATGACAAATAATACAACAATTTGGGGTGCATGGGGATATATTTACATTATTGCAGTGAATTGCATTTTAAGGTAACATTGAACAGATATTTACATGTGTGGGTTAACAAGCAAATGTGTACATCCATGTGGTATGTAACAAACATATCTGTACACTTGCAGGGTAACAAATAGATCTGTACACTTGCAGGGGTAACAAATAGATCTGTACACTTGCAGGGTAACAAATAGATCTGTACACTTGCAAGGTAACAAATAGATCTGTACATTTGCAGGGTAACAAATAGATCTGTACACTTGCAGGGTAACAAATAGATCTGTACACTTGCAGGGTAACAAATAGATCTGTACACTTGCAGGGTTACAAATAGATCTGTATACTTGCAGGGTAACAAATAGATATGTACACTTGCATGGTAACAAATAGATCTGTACACTTGCATGGTAACAAATAGATCTGTACACTTGCAGGGTTAAAAATAGATCTGTACACTTGCAGGATAACAAATAGATCTGTACACTTAAGGTAAAAATGACTGTACACTTGCAGGATAACAAAAGATCTGTACATTCGGATAACAAATAGATCTGTACATGGGGGAAAAATATTAACATGTAAGTAACAAAAGTAACAAATAGATCTGTACATTTGTAGAGTAACAAGCAGATTGGTATACTTGAAGGGTAACAAATAAATCTGTACACTAGTAAGGTGTTACAAATAGATATGATGTTGTTCGGTGAAAATATGTGTACTAACTGTGTATTGTTATACAGCATTGTAATTGAGAAATGTTTCAATATTATATTAGTTTTAAAATTACTAAGATATTCATCATGCATGCATCTATCTTTATTTTGGGTAATTAATAATAGATGCTTATTATGGACAGCAGTCATTTCAAAATTCTGATAACACTGAAATAACAGGGGTTTTAATATATTTATGTTACATTAATATTGTATATTATAATAAATCTTACTGTTGTAAACTAATGCCAAACTTTATAATAAGAACTATAGGTTTCAATACTAATTAAACTAATTGAGAGATGATTTTTTTACTTTTATGACCTGATGGTTATAAATTATACATGAATATGTCAGCCCTTAAATTTTGAAAATTACTTTTAATTTATGGTTAATTAAATTTACTTATATTTAATATATGAAGATTGGATTTTCTTCGTGTGTGATTGTTGTTGTTTTTTTCCAAAATAGTAGAATAAATTGATGTCTGACATTAATTACTCAAAAACCTTATTGTACTTTACAGTTTTATAAAAGCATATATGGCCAGTATATGCTGTTTGCACATGTTAATTATAAAATTGTCATTTGCTGTCAGGTCAGAAATATGGCTTCCATTGAAATAATAAAAAAATATCTTTCTTTTTTTCAAACCTTAAAAGTCCATGAATTCTCACAGAAAATGTAATGACTTTGAAAATGAATTAAATCGATTTGCTCTTGTAATTAATGATATTAGAATGAGAGAATCAGAAAAGGGAAAAAACTAAACAGTTGGTGTTATAAATGATACACAGCATAGTATTTGTTATTGTGTCCAGTATCCCATTTATGGTTTGGTAGTAGAGGTAAAAAAATGAGTGTTGGCAACCAGCCAGAACAAAAAGCTTGTCTTTCTGACTGATTAATGATTAATAAATGACTTATTAATACTAATACTTGTAATTTCTTATTACATATACAGACTCTATTTAGAAGTTGAAACTTGTGTAACTTATGATAAATATAAAAATATAATGTGAATGCCCTTGTTCTTATTAGTACTTTTTAGCTCACCTGAGCACAAAGTGCTCAAGGTGAGCTTTTGTGATCGCCCTTCGTCCTGCGTCCGTCGTCGTGCGTCGTGCGTCGTGCGTCGTCCGTCGTCCGTCGTCAACAATTTGCTTTAAACGACATCTCCTCTGAAACCGCTGGACAGAATTTAATGAAACTTGGCAGGAATGTTCCTTGGGTGAGGCTCTACAAAAGTTGCTAAAATAAAGTTGATCCATGAAGAACTCTGGTTGCCATGGCAACAAAAAGAAAAATAATTTGAAAACTTTAAAAATCATCTCCTTCAAAACTACTGGCCAGATTTCAAAATAATTTGGTACAGATGTTCCTTGGGTCAACCTCTACCAAAGTTGCTAAAATTATTCCGATCCGTAAAAAAACATGGCCGCCAGGGCGGGGCTTATTTGCCTTATATGTATATAGAGAAACCTTTAAACAACATCTCCTCTGAAACCACTAGACAGAATTTGATTAAACTTGGCAGGGATGATCCTTGGGCCAACCTTCACAAAAGTTGCTAAAATAAACTTGATCCATGTAGAACTCTGGTTGCCATGGCAACAAAAGAAAAAAAAATGAAAACTTTAAAAATCATCTTCTTCAAAACTACTGGCCAGATTTTAAAATAAATTGGTACAGATGTTCCTTGGGTCAACCTCTACCAAAGTTGCTAAAATTATTCCGATCCGTAAAAAACATGGCCACCAGGGGCGGGGCTTATTTGCCTTATATGTATATAGGGAAAACTTTAATCAACATTTCCTCTGAAACCACTGGACAGAATTTGATTAAACTTGGCAGGAATGATCCTTGGGTCAACCTTCAAAAAAGTTCCTAAAATAAACTTGATCCATATAGAACTCTGGTTGCCATGGCAACAAAAAGAAAAAAAATATGAAAACTTTAAAAATCATCTGCTTCAAAACTACTGGCCAGATTTTAAAATAAATTGGTACAGATGTTCCTTGGGTCAACCTATTTATCTCAGATGAGCGATTTAGGGCCATCATGGGCCTCTTTTCTGCAGTTCAGGCTACCTCTCCAAAAGTTGATCCTTTACAGATCAGATTTACAGAAGTTGAATATTTTTAAGTGTGATATTTTGTTACATTTATGCATAAAAAGAATGCATCAGCTCATAAACAAAACAAGAAATATGTCTTGGTAGCTTAATAAAATGCAAAAAGTTACATTAAATTACAAGGCCACTTATTAAAGAGAGAGAAGTCTAACAGAGAGAGAGAGAGAGAGAAAACCAGCTAGAAACAAAAAAATAAATTGTACCCTTAGATGAGATTGTCCACTAGTCTGATAGGGCATTTGGGTGATTCCACTACATATGCAGAGGTGGAGAAGATAACATTACCACAAATACCATTCCTATAGCTTAGTCTGACCTACTGGCAGAGGTCACATTTTCTGGACTGTGTTACCCCACTGAGTTAGTGCAAAAACTACATTACCTGCTACTATGTATATGAGATACTAGGCTAGTTTTACACAAAGCCACCTGATAGAGATGTAAGGGTTATTGATACTATTCTAAATCAGCAGCAGCATCAACATCATCATTAAAGTGATTGTGGGAAGGGGGGGGGGTGAATATGCAGATTGTCTGCCTTTACTTTGGTTCATGTCAGTGTTCCAGTACAACAGGGATTACCAAACACCTCTTAAAAACCACAAACGAATGATTAAAAACACTTTGTAATAAATTGCAACTTATTTCTTAATAATTAACCCTTTTCCTCATAGAGATCTAGAAAATACATGTACCTATGTGAGTAGGATAAAACCTAATCAGCCTGCAAGTCCAACTGTTACTCGCAGGCTGATCAGGTTTTATGCTGTTTGCTGCTCCTTAGTGGTCTGGGGATGAGGATTTTACAATTAAATTTGGAAAGGTTTAAGTGGGGCTTTCTGCAGATCAGGATTTATGTCAAAATGAGTTTTTATGAGGGAAAAAGGTTAAGGACCATCTCTCTTTTTGTCCATTTTCAATCAGCAGTACCACACTGAAATCTCATGATCACTGTTTTTTTCCATACTATTGCTAAAATGGGTAAGAAAAACTGTCAAGTTCCTGAGAAACATGTATATCAGTATGATACATGTATACTAGGTTGCATATAGAGCAGTGGTACTCAGGTGAGCGATTTTAGGCCCTATGGGCCTCTTGTTAATCATTTTTGCAGGTTACAAGTCTATTACCGTAGCAATATAGACCAAAACGCAGTGACATATGGCATCAAACTATACAATCAATAATAAGCTTACAGAACTTTATGTTGTATGCCAACCAAAACCTGCTACTATCGTCCAAAATCATACGATGAAAAATTTGTTGATGAATAGGAAATCATTGTCAAGGAAAAATCAGCTGAGTCTGCGTCAACGATTCATAGACAAACTGATTAATCAGTCCAACTCTGAAGTAAAAAATGTCACTTGTGCTTACTTTACATTGGAGCTAGTTTTTTAGGCACTATTGTTATGTTTCTGACTTGCATACCAGACAGACTTATGAAAGGAAGTATTTTGTGTAGTGTATATAATATATAGTAGAGGTATTTTAAGTCCATTCCATGGAGGTAGATTTTATAGTGACATGGTAGCTGAGTGTCCAACATATGGACGGTCACAGGTTGGATTCCAACTCATTTTGTACTTTTCATTTAATCTTTGAAGAATATTACAGAGTTGTTTCAATTGTAGAATATTTTGTCTCTGTTCCTTGTGATTTAACCCTTTCCCTCATAGAGGACACCATGAAAAGACCTATGCGAACAGCATAAAACCAGATCAGCCTGCGAGTAACTCGCAGGCTGATCAGGTTTTATGCTGTTCGCTGCTCCTCAGTGGTCTGGAAATGAGGATTTTGTAATTAAATTTGGTAAGGTTTAATTGTGGTTTTCTGCAGATCAGGCTTTATGTGGTACCTATTGAGTGCGTCAAAATGAGTCTATATGAGGGAAAGGGTTAAGACAACATATTAGAAATAATGAAGATAACACGTAATGATGTCCAATCTTCATGTGGATAATTGATGCATTTATGATTATTTCCTTAGAATTAGATTTGCCTAACACATTTCTGAATAATTGATAAGAAAACAATCAAGATGTCAGTGAGCACTTAGGAAAGACTGTGTTTATGAAGATGTGCTGCAGTTTCTAGTTGCTGCACTTTTGTCTTATCAAAAGTTGCCACGGTTACAAGTCATCAATTATGTAATAGATGAGGCCCATGAAAGCTTTCAGAAAATTGAGACCATTGCAACCAGTAATAACAGCAGAAAAATGGCAGACTGATAAAGTTTTTGAGCAGGGTTGCTTGCACCTTTGTTGTATTATGTATAGCATACATTTTTGTATTGGACATTAAGTTTGCATGACTGTTTTTTGTAAAATCCCTCTTTTTGTTATGGATGGAGATAGTTCTGCATTCAAGAAGTTGAAACTTATTCTGACAACAGGTGCTTCTCAGAATTGTTTTAGTTAGTGGAAATAAAGGTTAGTTGACTGCGGAACCAAAGGTTGTGGGTTCAAACCCTGTTACAGTCAAGAATTTCACTTGGCCTTTACAGATGCAAAATACTGCATGTGGTTAAACACAGGAACCATTGATGTAAGAATAAACAAGGTTAAATTTTTAGGTGGAATGAAGAAAATATTTGTGAAAACAGGCAAAAAATGCAATTTTCCTGTAAACTGTCATAGATTTATACCACACCACATATAATTACATTTAACCTTTGGCCCCTGTTTAAATGGAACCTTTTTTTTTATATGACCAAACTAGCATTTTGGAAACATTTAGTGGTCATCTCTGTTAAGCGGTCACTTTCTGTTGTTCCCTTGACTGACCGTTAAAGGCAGGTTTGACTGTGATATTTCATGAACTACATGTACATTGGAACTTCTCAGCAGCAACCTCTGCTTGAGAGAGAGGTGCTGCTGTATTCAGAAGAATTAATTAATTGACAGCTAGTAATGGGGGCAAATAAATCTGTTGCTGCTAATAGGTAGCAATTGCTCAGAGGTGCCCTTTTTGGAGGTCTTACTGTATTTATAGTATCCATACAATATTGACTGACAATTTGACGGTATTAAGAAATGAAATTTAGGTATTTTTATTAGGGAAACAAGAATGGGGAAGTTATTGCCCCCAAAATATTCATTTGTCAAGACCCCAGTTCTACCTAAAACGGGGACACTACATGGGGTAGGGACCTAAAATCAAACAAGATATTCAAGTAGATATTAGCACTAAATAAGGTTGGTTGAACTCAGGCCAAAGCAGTGGTATTAATTTCAGTCTGATCAGTGGCTGTTCAACTCTAACATCGTATAAAATGAAATATCTGAGTATTAAAAGTTTAGAATTTTTCCTGCTGTCATAAACTGCATTTTCATCCATTTACGTGATTTCCATATTTGCAGTACATGTATAATTTTCACAATATCAGGTTTAGTGCATCAGTTGATATCCCAACATAGGTGCCATTATCCGAACCACCGGGGAGGGATGACATAACCGTGCTCAGCCATTCTGATAATTATGGAGATAACTTCCGATATCTGGATTTTAGAATTAACAGTGGCAACATGCAAATGAGGATTTAGAGTCAACGATAGGTGGCACATTACTGGAGGATTATAATAAACACAAGTCTTGTGTTCGCAGTAAAGACAGGAATATTTGCGCTGAGGGCACCTTTTCATGAGACAGAACATTAGGTTTTGCTGAGTTCCAGACGCTTAATAGCAGGAGCCAAACTATGGATGTCCTTTCCAGGATGATCATGCATGACTGTAATATTTTCTTGCGAATATATGATTGTTCAAATAATTACATTAACTCGTTGCCTCATAAATTATTGGTTTACAAATTTGACTTGATGAATATTAACCCTTTCCCTCATAGAGGACACCATGAAAAGACCTATGCGAACAGCATAAAACCAGATCAGCCTGTGAGTAACCTATAGAAACAATCAAAAGTATGCAAAGCATATTTCTAGCTCATAAAAATAATTGATAGATATACAGCCATGTACATTTTTCTTCGATTTGAATTCAATAATGAATCTGGAACATAATCCATGTCATTTCAGAAACTGGAAAAGCATATATATTTTTTAAATTCAATATGACATCGTTTCAAAACATTTCTGAAATAATTTTGGAATGAATATACAAACGGAAAAGAAATAAAATTCACTGAAATATATCTGAAGAGTGCACATTTGTGTATCGAGAGACGCCGATATCGGAAATCTTAGATTTTTCCCTGTTACATATAATAGCGGTTTCTGTTAGAAAGTCGAAGGAGGCTGATATTCATTTGTTGTTTGGCTTAAGAAAGTTTGATGATGAAAGTAAAAAAGGAAATGAAATGCCTTTAACATCATCAAAAAAAATCAAATATGCGTTCACAGTTTAATTCTGATGTAGTTTAAATTTGTTTAAGTATTAATGATTGAAGTATTTCATTGCTGGTCCCCTGTTTTGTTATATGGCCCCAAAAGACCCCAACATTTAGAAACGGGAGTCCCTGGGACCCTCAAAATGTAAATTTGAAGTAAAACCCTGTAGAAATATATTATTTGGTACATTTTTTTTAAGGCATTCTGTTTAAATGCCCCATTATCAATCAAACACTGACTTTGTTTTTCTATATTTCCAAACATAGTTCAGATATTCAGGTGATCAACGCCACATAAAGAAAGTAATTGAAATATTTGGGCAGTCACTTATCCATGGATTTCTTTGAGAATACCCTTTGGAACTTAATGGGTCATCTGTTGTAAACACGGATTCCATAGTTCATAAGGCTTTTCTTCCATTAGTGTGTCTCCTTATAATAGCCAAATTTTCCAAATGACTGAAATATTGTTGGCGGGACATTCTAAAAACCGAACAAATAAACAAATTTGTCTGTAATAGGATTTACTAGAGAGATTTTCCGGTAATGGAAAAAATAACATATATTTTGTCCACTATGCAAGAAAAGCTGCTGATGTGATAAATATATTTAGCTCTCTAGAGCACTTTGATCACCCTGTGTCTGTCTGTTGTCATGCAAACTTGTTGTTGTTGTTGTATTGGGGTTTACCATCGCTGTGATAGTACATGCAAACTTGTCTGTCATGTGGCATCAACAATTTGCATTAAAAAATATCTCCACAGAAACCTCTCTTTAATGATCTTTGGCTGGCTTTTAATTTAAAATAAACTAGATCCACCCAGAACTCTGGTTGCCATAGCAACCAACATAATTTTATCATGAAGAATTTAAAAACCTTCTCCTCTTACACCAATGGGCACAAGTGGTCACCTCATAGCCCTCTACCATAATTTCTAAAATGAAGAATGTGTCCAAGGCTTATATAATATATTCAAAAACTTTAAATATGGCTATGTACAATGAATGAGACTTTTTCACAAGTTAGCATCCTTTAAACTTGTATTTTCTTTATTGAAAAAAGAAAATAATAAAATAGGACATAAAATATACACCAATCTTTTGCTGATATATGGCGCATTTCATTTCTAAATAATCTGAAATTGTTAGCAAATTAAGCACAATATAAAATATTAAACATTTTCCAAGATGAGGCATATTTTAAGATCTTGATTATATCAATTATCTAGAGGCAGAATCAGTAGATATTAATTAAAGGATATATTTTCCTCCATTTCTACCCACATTGAACAGGCGGAGGTAAAAAAAAGAGAGGTCAGTTCATGACCCTAGATCCCAGGCCAGTCATTGTATCCATAGTTTCCAGTGTGTATGTAACAGCGAGATAACATTGAGACATTGATTTTTATGTACCATGCTCGTACATCTGTCTTGAATATCTTTAAATTGAGCTGTGGACTTGTGCCAGGACGCTGATTATCTGACTGTATTGTATTTCCCTCAACATAATCAAGGGCTGCCGTATAGTTTTCTCTTTATCTGACAGTGTAGCTATGGAATTTCCATATTATATCGGAAGACATATGTATAACATACATTTGGAAACCTCAGACTTCAAGACTGCATTTAACTTAGAACCCCCCACCCTTAAACCACACCCTTTGAGAAAGGTTGGTTGTCGTTCTGTCATTTGAATTGTCAGTGAGTTTATTGGTCTGTCATTTGGTCTGCCTGTTGATTGATATCTCAGTAGTTCAGAGAAATAGTTCAAAATTAAATCTATCTATTGACTTCAAAGTGTCCATTTAGTGATTATAGCTGAGATAGAGGGCTTTGTAATTTCAAAGGTCAAGGTCATAAAATATCTGGCTGGATTTTGTCATTTTACATTTGGATTCCTCTGAGACTCAATTGTTCACATATTATCTATTGCAATTTGCTTTTGAAACCTTTTCAAAAAAAATCAAAAACAGATTTATAGTTTTATTGAACACTGTGTGGTAATATGAAACAATTAATTTCTTTGCCATGAAGACTATGTAAAACCAGAGCAATAGCTCAGTGGTAGAGAGTCAACTTTGCAACTGGGAGGTCTGGGGTTCAAATCACAGCAGGGGCATTTGCAAGGGCAGTGACTGCATCAAACCTGGACTTCCCAGATCCAAGCACTGTGTCTCGATCTTCTGCATGCTGGTTTCTTCAGAAAAAAAACAACCCATAAAAGTCCACTTGTGAATTATCCTTCTGCAAGGTCTAGATATGGCGGCATACTGATCAGAAAATGATTGCTAGCCATTTTACTATAGAAAAAGAATCTGAACTACGATATAATGTATGAACAAACAGAGGAGACCTTGATCAGACTGGGTCTACTTTGTTTGCCAAGGTGTTAACCCTTTCCCTCATAGAGGAAACCATGAAAAGACCTATGCGAACAACATAAAACCAGATCAGCCTGCGAGTAACTCGCAGGCTGATCAGGTTTTATGCTGTTCGTTGCTCCTCAGTGGTCTGGAAATGAAGACTTTATAATTAAATTTGGTAAGGTTTAACTGTGGTTTTCTGCAGATCAGGCTTTAATGTGGTACCAAATAAATGAGTATTGGGTCAAAATGAGTCTATATGAGGGAAAGGGTTAAAACAGTTATTTATGATAAGTATTAAGGACTAAAAAGACAACAAAGACTTGATCAACAATGGCAATAAAAAAAATCCACCAATTTACTGGCATCGATAAAATCTTTATTGTCCAGAAAATTCTGTATTTCAGAACCATATAATAATTCAGAGATAGGGTTTGTTAATTTGTGCCTACAGATGCGGCGGTTTGCCATTGAATATTTGGAATAATCCTCATCCTCTAAATCCCCTGAAGTCAATCTTCCACCGTGCCAGCCGTATTAGAGCCTATAGATGAAACAAATCAGTATTTAATCAGCCTATGCTCAATTTTCCTCGTAGACATTTGCAGAGCTAACTATATTGAAGACGCCGTTTTAAGCAGAACTGGGAATAAGACAGAATTTCATATTTGTTTTACCCTTTGATCAAGGAAATAGTTTTTCCCTGTTCATTTCATCAGAAGGTTGAATGGAAAAGGGATCTAACTTAAATATAGATTTGATAGATGGTGAATGGCTTTTGCTTTTGTTTGTCAGTTTCTGAATGCCATACTTCATGCACACGCATATTCAGAGAATCGGGGAGAAATATTGAAGCCAGATTTCTAAATGAGTCAATTTCAGTTAGATTAATTTTATTTTGTTACACTCTTGTCTCCAAGTTTTTTTTATTCATTTCTGTGTGTGTGTGTGTGTGTCTGTATGTGTGTGTGTGTGTGTGCGCATTGATGGAAAAACATGTATACCAAATCATGTTAAGACCCTCTTGATAGTTCCTGTGTTGGACCAGTACTTGTGCTTTGGTTTATCATTGAAAAATGCCTCTAAACCATGATAGTTTAAACATGTGACCTGCAATTGTGATCCATTTTTTACTACGATATTTAATCTCTTGATGTTGTCATGAAAGTGTCATTTTATAATTCAAACAATACAAATTTTAGAGCAATTCTACATGTAATCATGCCTTTTAAGATTCCTCAAGCTTCGTCCCCCCGATTAATAAAACTTAAGATTCGTCAAGCTTCTTCCCTGGTCCCTGTATTTCCAAGTGTTTTTGGCCTGAAATTGTTTATATGATAATTCATTTATGAGGCAAGTGATGATAAGAATGATAAAAAAAATAACAAGCAAATGATCGGTATATAAAAAAAGATATTTCTTACACTGGAGGCGATGTAAACTAGTTCATGCCATTTCACCACCGGTAAAACATAGTTAATGTTATATATAGGCAAAGAAATAAACTCATGATGAATACAACATGTGGTTATCAGTAAACTCGTTAAATTATTTAATAAGGGCATATGAATGATTCCTCGAATATTGTGATGCTTTGAAGTTTTTTTTTGCTGATACTGATTGACTGTGAGGAATACTGAGTCCACAGATTTAAATTGACCCTTTATCTCATGAATATTCATGTACAAATTTGTCACATGATGAATATGATAATTAGCTGAACTTAACCCTTTCCCTCATAGAGGATACCATGAAAAGACCTATGTGAACAGCATAAAACCAGATCAGCCTGCGAGTAACTCGCAGGCTGATCAGGTTTTATGCTGTTCGCTGCTCCTCAGTGGTCTGGTAATGAGGATTTTACTTAATTTAATTAGTGGTTTTCATATGTGAGCTAAACATAAGGTTATTGGTTATGGAGTACTATGCATGAGCAGACAGAGGGGACCCTGATCAGATGTCAGGGTCTGCTCTCTATATGAAGTAAATGGTTAAAGATTATGCTGTTTTTGCAAGCATGAAGGCTGGATGCTTTAATTTAATCTGAATAAATGGTTGTCTTAATTATTTTTCTATACAAAATTTGGTGGTGGATTGGGGGCGAGGGGGGGGGGGCTTTGAAATGGGGTTAGATATAACCCTTAACCTCATGAAATTATTAATGTACAAATTCCTGACTTGTTAATATTGATTGACTGAACATTTTAAATGGTATATGAGATTGTGTAGAACCTGTGCTTTAATATTGTATGAGTAAACAGAGGAGACCCTGATAAAATAGATCCTTTCTTTTTTGCTCTGTTCTCCAATGCGCCAAAATGAGTGTAGTAAACTGGGATACTGTAAAATCATTGATTTTTGTTAACATTATATTTCGTGGAACCTTTAATAAGGTTGATTTTGTTGGTACAGTAGAACCTCGTTAATCCGAAGTCATAGGGACCATGCTGAAAACTTAAAAAAAAATGATAATTCGGATTAAAAATTCAATGATAAATTTCGGTTTGTGTGCATGTATGTTTGCGCTATCATTACCGGTGAGTATCGTGAAAATCGCTACGTTGTAAAAACAACTACTGGTACATATGAAATGAAAAATGGATCCTGTACGTAAGAGGGTCTTCACGGAAATACAAACACATACAATTATTGATATTGAAATTTCTTTAATACATGTATGCAAATATGTATGGAAATAATAAGAAAACAAAACAGTTCAACTGTAATTTCGTTTTCTGTTTCAACCAAGTTGATAGTGTATTTGGTGGTACCCCAAACTCTTCGGCAATTTGCTTTTTTGATTTAATTCCCCTCTCGACTTCCTGGATGGCCGCAAACTTCTCTTGATAGGTTTTGGAGTTGTGCCTACGTTTAACCCCCTTCCATCCTTATGCCGATCCAGATATCCTCCTGGTTTGGTTACCGGGTCCTTCTCTAGATTGCTCGACAGCAGATAGGGTTGAGACAAACCCAGTTATTTCCCCCGGACACACCGGGTATTTCACTGGATTGTTCTGACATTGACAATTGTGAGGAATTATCTTTTGAGACAATAATTCTTTCGGACGTAAGTGTGCAGAGACGACAGAGATACAATTGATGATTAATCTCTGCTGACTAAATTTAAATTCACATAAAAAACAAGTACTCAAGATCTGACACCTGGGTTTATCTGCTGACATGTGTCTGTTACTCAACCTGTCAGACATCAATTAGAAGTAATCAATAATTTTCGGTCAGACATGTGCTAATAATCCCTACCTGGAAAAAGGTGTAAAAAACTTACTTGAGCCATCATTCCAATGACGCTGCAAAATAAACTGACCCGTGTACGATTGAAGTTAAGGGCGATATGTCTTCGAAAATGTACGAAAATTGACTTCGAAATAAAAATTGAAAAATAGGTATAAATAGTTAACTGGGACTGGGATTTAACTTGGAAATAGCGAAAAAATCGAAATAGCTAAATTTGGATTAAACATTTTATTTTTAGTTAAAATAAGAAGGGGAAAAATCGAGACCAAAAAAAACTTCGAAATGGTGAGGAATTCGGTTTAACGATGTTCGGTTTGACGAGATTCTACTGTACTTGCATTTGTGGATTTTTGTTCTAAAAAACATGGGGACTATAAGTAGGCCTGAGAATGCCATTTACTATGGGTGTATAAAAGTTGAAGAAAACAGAATTATGATTGGACATGCATAGCAGACAAACATTAGTCACTATTTCTATCAGTTTTGAAAATGGGAGGAAGCATCAAATGTAGAATCAAGATACACTCAGGGCCCTAATGAGAGCTTTTTTATTTAGGTTGAAGATAAACAATTGTTAGCAATAAAATTGTCCGTCTGGAGAAACCACACTTATATGCAAATGACAATGTAATCGAAAGTAAATTCCAGACTGAGCCAACAAATAAAGATTGTCCATCTGCAAAAGTCAGCTTATTATCCAAAGAGTGTCTACAATTTTGTGAAATCCATCCAGCCGTCTGATAAGGGACTTTAAATTGATGCTTTGTAAGAACAACACTTTTGTAAGAATTGCTACAGAACTCTTTTTTTTTTTAGCCTAGCTTTTGATCTATTTTTGGATATGATGATGCAAGATAAGACCAACTGAATATTTGAACGATTTTCTATGGTAGAAAATGCTAATACTTAGGGAAAAAGGTCACACATGTTTGTTTGTTGAGATGACAACTAGCTTAAAAAAATGTGTATTGAATTCAGAAAATATTGATAAAGTATTCAGACTGAATTACAGTTCCTTTGATAAATATATGTATGTTTTATCAAAATACTTCTCTTTGATGCACCTTGTGACCTGTTTTGAGGGCCAAACATTATGAATATATGCCATATAATATTATAATTATAGATTATAATTATATAGTCTGTTTCATCAACTCAGTATGACTGAAAGATGGTTATAGTGCATTTCATTACAATAATAACCCCATTGATTTCACTGGATCAGGTATATACTTACCTTATATAGCTGACATTCTACATACTCTATTACTTTAATCCCTATCTACGCGTAATATCTTTTTAGCTCACCTGAGCTTTTGTGACAGCTTTTTGTCCTTCGTCCGTCGTCCGTCTTCAACAATTGGTTGTGAATACTCTAGAGGCCACAGTTTTGGCTCAATCTTCATGAAACTTGGTCAGGATGTTTGTCTACATGATATCTCGTATGAGTTTGAAATTGGGTCACATGGGGTCAAAAACTAGGTCACTAGGTCAAATCTTAAAAAATCCTTGTATACACTCTAGAGGCCACAGTTCTAGCCCAATCTTCATTAGATTGGTCAGAATGTTTGTCTACATGATATCTTGGATGAGTTTGAAAATGGGTCACATGGGGTCAAAAACTAGGTCATATCTTAGAAAAACCTTGTGAAACTCTAGGGGCCTACATTTTTGTACCAGTCTTCATTAAACTTGATTAGAATGATGACTGCATGAATTCCCAGTTGAGTGCAAATTCAGGTAGGATCAAAATCAAGGTCACTTAGTTAAATGTAAGAAAACACTTTAGATGCCACATTTTTTGTCATCATGCCTAACACAGCAATCTTAATTAGGTGAGCAACACAGGGCCATCTTGGCCCTCTTGTTTTTTTTAAGGTATCTTTTTGTTTGTGTGAAATATATTTTTCTTTGCCTGTGATGCCCTGTAAGAGAGGATCTTGGATTTAAAGCCAAGCTACAGTGGGTTACAGTCTCCATGATTGCATATCTTCCCCATTTTGTTACAGAATTACAGTAACCCTTATCTCCC
Organism: Solen grandis; assembly: GCA_021229015.1. Lineage (NCBI taxonomy): Eukaryota > Metazoa > Mollusca > Bivalvia > Adapedonta > Solenidae > Solen > Solen grandis. Next base: position 1,505,216 of record CM037786.1, read on the forward strand.
AGCAGAGTTATTGTTCGTTCCTCACTAAACCATCTCTGCAATGGGCTCAATGACAAGAATCTTGTCAAAATGGAAAACAATTATTTTAACGCCCATTGAGGTGTATTTTAACCCTTTCCCTTATAGAGGACACCATGAAAAGACCTATGCGAACAACATAAGACCAGATCAGCCTGCGAGTGATCAGGTTTTATGCTGTTCGCTGCTCCTTAGTGGTCTGGAAATGAGGACTTTATAATTATATTTAGTAAGGTTTAACTGTGGTTTTTTGCAGATCAGGCTTTATATGGTACCTATTGAGTGCGACAAAATGAGTCTATATGAGGGAAAGGGTTAAAGATCTTAAGTATAGAAACATTGAAGAATTAATTTTAGAATCATCATATGGAAAATAATTCTCCTCCGTTATTACACAGATGGGAACAATCTACAGATGTAAATATTTACAGATTCAGCTGGGTATCATACTTGTGTATGTGATTGAATTGAGAGGGGTTACATTCCTTGCGTTGACAGCTCTTTGACAGAATGAATATTGCTTGATATCTCATCGTATATTTTTAAACTTATGTCCTGTTGTAAATAAATGAAATAGACTGAATAGCACTGAGTGTCATTACAACAAAAATCTTGTGCTGAGAGAAAAACAGTGTGAATCACATGAGATTTAAATGTCAACAACAGTCTAAATGATGTCATAGTCTCTATTTATAGATGCATGGAACTACTTTCTGAGTCAACATAAGAGGTGACTGTAATTAATATGACGTCAAATCCCCACCTCAAATGTTTGTCAGAGGTTGTTGAACTAGGGTAACTATTGAAAGCAAGATTCACGTGCATTTGTTTGTCAGAGGTTGTACAGCTTTTCACTGGTTAAACCAATATAGATGCATATTCATTTTAGGGGTATTGGCATCATGTTGATTGTTAAAGAGGGTGTGTAGACTCGACAAGTCTTGTAGGAAGAACCTCTGTTATTTCTCTAAAAGTGGATGTCACAATCTCATTTGAGTTCTCTGTAACATATTTAACCCAAATTAAACCTGATATTTAAAAAAATCATGTGACACAGTTTTTTCATGAATATATCTAAAAAGGCATAAAAATAAACAAAGTAAAGAAAACATCCATCTTACTTTCAAAATTGTGTGATTCTTAAGACCTCAGACAGAATGTCTGAATGCATGAATGGTACATAAATGAGTTAGCAGATTAATTGCCTTAATGGTAATGAAGCTAGAAAGAAAGTTATAAAGACAATGCGCTGGTTTTCTTGGAAGATTTTGTGAAAATTTCTGCGCATGGTTATTGATTGTGTTCTTTCAGCAAAACGCACTGCTTTAATACATATATATGCAGGGATTTACACTACTTTTGATTTTCAGGGGTCCACTGGACTCAGGATCCTTAAAAACAGGGGTCCATCATTAATTTCAGGGGGTCCAAGCTATTTAACCTCACCAAAATATACTACTCAAAATTTGCTAAGGATCACTAGCTATTTTCCAGAAGAGTTATAAGTCTTGCGACTTTGAGGGCATGGAATGTTAAAGTAAATTTTAAAACTTTTTTTTTTCTGCGCAGATGTGTTGTTACTATACCAGAGCCATTATCTTTAACTAAAAGTATGTATTCCAGATCCTTAAAATTGAGAAATTTATTAAATTTAATAAGTGCAAATTTTGAGAATTCACATTAAAATTTGACTAGGTGGATAACAGACATTCTTGTTTTCTTACAGTATCATTTCAAGCATCCTTAACAAGTATTCCTTGTAGAAAACAAAAATATCTGGATATTCAAAATTCTGTTATACACCGTCTGCAACTGAATCACATAATCATTGAGTTCACTAACAGTATTTTCAACGCTTTGATCGTGATCAGCTTTAATAGCGGTTGCGAAATTTGAACGCATATTTAAGACTTGTAAGCTGTTCATGTAGACATCAGTGTCTTGATGACGAATTAATAAGGAGTTTTGAAAGTTTATGCAACCCTCTGTAAAGGGATTTGATGAGCTTTTCGCCGAAATGCAGGTATTACAATACGTACATGCCTTCGTCACGGAACTGTAGCCATTTAAATTTTTCAAGCCATATACTGAAATTTCTGCTCACGTTTTGATTTTGAGGAAGATTGTAACTGTAATCAGGGTGACCAGTTGACAATAAATTTTCATGTTTCTCGTCATCGCGATCTTTTCTTTTGCCCCATAAACTTCTTAAGTCAGTTTGTGTTTGCCATGCTTAACTTTGATAAGACATGTGAGCGGAAGCGTTCAATGATTGGACGCTAATTTTAAAAGGCACAGTGATTGGCTTGTAAATTTAACTAGTTAAATATAGCGTTGGAAATTCCAAGAGATTTACGAAGACATTTGATAATGAATTGGCACAGATATTCTGGACAATTCGTGCGTACACATGGACGCAGACTTTATTTTTCGGTGCGTACAGTCTGTGATTCATGCGTATATGGACGCAGGATCCTGCGTCCGGTAAATCCCTGTATATGTAATACAATGTAATTTCCCTTAACCCTTTCCCTCATAGAGGAAACCATGAAAAGACCTATGCGAACAACATAAAACCAGATCAGCCTGCAAGTAACTCGCAAGCTGATCTGGTTTTATGTTGTTCGCTGCTCCTCAGTGGTCTGGAAATGAGGATTTTGTAATTAAATTTGGTAAGGTTTAACTGTGGTTTTCTACAAATCAAGCTTTATGTGGTACCTACTGAGTGCGTCAAAATGAGTCTATATGAGGGAAAGGGTTAACAATACTTTATGCTAGTTAATATTTCAATTCATGAATTAGGTGGAGACAACTCCACCTTTCCTGTTTTACAAAATATTCATGTATTTGACTAAGTTGACATGCATGTATAAATCATTTTCATTATGACTAATTTTATTTGCTAAGAAATTTATTTTTGGGGTATTTTTGTTAAAGAAACAAGAATGCTGAAAATCACCTCAAAGCATTTTAGCATTTTTTAAATATTTCAAATGGGGGTCTGAAATCAAAGGGGTCTGGCATGAAAGGTGGGTCATAAATCACTATATATAAAATGAATATTACCTATTGATTCATAACCCCCCCTTCCCCTCTTGAGTGGATGAATCCTTTTGGGTCAAATTTAATTATGACCCCTTCATATTACATCAAGAGACAATTTTTAGCTCACCTGAGCACATGTGCTCAGGATGAGCTAGTGGGGTCAATAAATGTCCGGCGTCAAGCTTCCACAATTAGTTTGTTTGCACTCTAGCATCTTCATTTCTTATAATTAAGCAGTCATCTTCAAACTCTATGACAATGTTTATTACCATAATCTCTCGGCCAAGTTTTATTATGGCTGATATCGGCCTATTAGGACAGATTTATTTTAAAGAATGCCAGATTTCTCTAAATTTTTGCACTCTAGCATCATCATTTTTATGCATCATTTTGAAGTTTCACTGGCAATATTGTTTATAGCCATAACTCTCAGTCAAGTTTGACTTCAAATTTTTACAACAGGTACTGTTAAGTTTGTGGAGTTGGAATATCATCTCATGGATTATGTATTCAGTACAACTATTCTATAATAATAACTTGTACAGGTAATGAAGGCAGTTTTTCTCAGATGAGCATCTTTGGGCCATCTTGGCCATCTTGTTTAAATATTCGACTCATTTTGACAATAATTGAGGGTCAAAATCGTGTTTTCTTGTATGACATGAAAAACCTTGATTTAAGTATATACTGTAAAATCATTAATTTTCGTGGAACACTAAATTTCGTCAATTTCGTGAAGGGTTTTGTCCACGAATATTAATCCCTACAAAAACATATCTCTTATATAGATCTCACACTTTATAGAACACAGATCCACGAATAATTTTACCCACAAAATTCCCTTAGGTACATATTCAACTAAATTTAATGTCAGCAAAAATTGATGATTTTACAGTAACTCATCACTGAGTATGATAGTTGGAAAAACTTGAGCTAGGTTCCATTTCCACCAACTTTGCATAGAGCCATGTGATATTAAAATAATGGTGCCTAGTAACCCTTTATTTCATATAAGCTCATTTTTATACCCATATTGGAGTCACGTCTGTGTCGGTTGGTGTGTCTGTAGATGAGATTTGTCTGCCCTATTCCTGGCTATCTTTGGTCAGGTTTTGATGAAACTTTACAAGACTTGATAAGTATGAAGCCTTAAATTGTGCATATTGTTGGCATGTCAAGATTAGCTTGATTTTAAATGGGTTATGGCCCTTTGTTATATTTCTTAAGACTGTTAGACATGGTAACAATAACTGTGACAATTAAAGCATTACCATCTTCAATGATAATTCTTGTTATGTATTTGCAAACAGAGTAGACCAAGATCAGGATCTGGTCAGGGTCTCCTCTGTTTGCTATTAGTATTTTTTGCTCAGATAATTATACGGTCTGCAGGGAGAATACATTTAGTTCAGTTATTTGATCATTAAGTCATAAATTTGTATATGAATATTCATGAGGTGAAAGGTTAAACAAGACTGGTGAAATGTGTTCCTTCTTAAACTTTTTTTAGCTCACCTGAGCACGTGTGTTCAGGATGAGCTTTTAGGATCAATGAATGTCCGTCATCCGTCCGTGCGTCCGTCCGTCGTCTGTCGTCCACAATTTGTTTGTTTGCACTCTAGCATCTTCATTTTATGAGCAATTATCTTCAAACTTTAAAACAATGTTTATAACCATAAAATCTCGGCCAAGTTCGATTATGGCTGATATCGGAACATTAGGTCAGGAGTTATGCCCCTTTTAAAATTCAAAAAAGCCAGATTTCACATTGTTTGCACTCTAGCATCTTCATTTCATGAGCAATTATCTTCAAACTTTATATCAATGTTTATAACCATAAAATCAGGGCCAAGTTCGATTATGGCTGATATCGTACCATTAGGTCAGGAGTTATGCCCCTTTTAATTTTCAAAAAATGCCATATTTCAAGTTGTTTACACTCTAGCATCTTCATCTTTTGAGTAATCCTCTTCAAACTTTATGGCAATGCTTATGACCATAAGGCCTCAATTGAGTTCGATTATGGCTGAGATTCATCAATTAGGTCAGGAGTTATGCCCCTTTTATTATTAAAAAAATGCCATATTTCACTTTGTTTACACTCTAGCATCTTCATCTTTCGAGCAATCATCTTCAAACTTTATCAATGTTATGACCATAAGTCTCGATTGAGTTTGATTTGCTGAGATCGTTATTAGTCAGAGTTAGCCCCTTTTAATATAAATAAATGCCAGATTTCACGTTGTTTACACCTTAGCATCTTCATCTTTTGAGCAATCATCTTCAAACTTTATTACAATGTTTATGACCATAAGGTCTCGATTGAGTTCGATTAATGCTGAGATCCGTCAATTAGTTCCTTTTAATATTAAAAAAATGCCAGAAATCACTTTGTTTACACTCTAGCATCTTTATCTTTTGAGCAATCATCTTCAAACTTTATGACAATGCTTATGACCATAAGGTCTCGATTGAATTCGATTATGGCTGAGATCCGTCAATTAGGATAGGAGTTGTGCCCCTTTTAATATAAAAAAAACAGATTTCACTTTGTTTACACTCTAGCATCTTCCTTTTTTTATCAATCATCTTCAAACTTTATGACATTGTTAATGACCATAATGTCTCTATTGAGTTCAATTGTGGCTGAGATGGGTCATTTAGGTCAGGAGTTATGCCCCTTTTAATACAAAAAATTCAAGATTTCACTTTGTTTATTCTCTACCAACTTCATTGTTTTAACAATCATTTTTAAACTTTAAGACAATGTTTATACCCATAATCTCACAATCGGGTTCAATTATAACTGATATTGACTTGTAAATTTAGGAGTTATGCCCATTTCACCATAAAAAAAAGCCAGATTTCACTTTTACACTCAAGCATCTTTATTTCTTAAGCAATCATCTTTCTCAGGTGAGCGATCAAGGGCCATCTTGGCCCTCTTGTTATTATTACTTGGGACTTTTTTGAAGTAGTGTTGGTGGACTTTGAGTCAGTGTAAAACCAGATCACCCTGCAAGTAAATTGCAGGAAGCACTGTTTAATCTCTTCAGAAAAAAATCTTTCGGTCTGATCTGGTTTGTCTGTGATATACCATTGTGCAACTAATGGTACTGTGAAACCATTAATTTTCATGGGACACTAATTTTTGCTGATTTCATTGCCAGGGCTTTATAGCCACAAAAATTAATTCCCATAAAAACTGTTCAGTTCAATAAGGCCAAACTTTTTCTAGAGCATGAATCCAGGAACTAAAATATTGTACCCAAGAAATTCTCTTAGCGTACATAATCATTGAAATTCAATGTCAATGAAAATTAATGACTCAATTACAGTATTTATTCTTGTAAAAAGAGTTAAATATAGTTCCTGAAATAGAAAATGAGTTTTTGTCTAAGTTAATGACTACCAGTTGTTGAAACTTTGAGTTGTTATAAATAAACTGTCATTGTTAGTTGGAAGTGATGTGCTGCTACTGACAGATTTTACGTTACCATGGTAAAAGGGGTTTTTTTTTTTTAAGAGGCACGGAATGATACAAGTGTGAAAATATTTGTTGAATTGTTAAGTTGTCTGGCTTTCTTTATGTCTATTTTTAGAGTTTTTGTTTGATGTATATTGATCTTATTTGTTACAAGAATGGTGCCCCGCTATCCTTCTTGTTTGCACCATTTTCAGCAAGAATCTTCCTTGACTTAATCTCAGGCACAAAGTACTGGTCCAACTCTGGAACTGACAAAGGAGGGGACAGTGTATATGCATATTAAGGCCCATTATAAAATGATAATTATAATAAGAAAGCCAATAATTGAATTCCTATTCAGCATATCATGATTTGTTATGGTTGTTTTAACCTAATGACCTCATGAATATTCATGTATAAATTTATGACTTGATGAATATTACATGTAATTAACTGATCTTTAGATGGTATATAATGAATTTTTCTTTGCCATTCAGACTGTAGAATCTGAGCTATATACATAATTGTGTCAGCAAACAGAGGAGACCCTGATCAGACAGCTGGTAGGAGCTAATCTTCTCTTCTTGCCAAGGCATCAAAACACATCAACATGTAATTTATTATGTGGTAATTAAATAGTACCTCATAATATATAGTAATGGAGCTGCACTGTATCTGTTATATGAACTTTTTTTCCATTTGATGTAGAAAGAAATGTATTGAAGAAGTAATATCTGAAGTACTGTGAAAAATTCATTATGAAATAATATAGAGGGAGATAAAAAAACTACCATGGATTTGTTGTTGTTTATTTGGTTTAACTTCCCACCAACAGTATTTCAATCATTTTGAGACTTTGTCTACTTGAAACAGATATAGTGCTGCCACACTGCAGTATCACGCCGTAGACATGTAGCATGATACCACAGCCAGTCATTATTATCCTGGCACTGGGTGTATTAAACCAGTCCTGGAAACTACCCTTATATGGTGAGCGCCAAGCAAAGGAGCTATACCAGTATCATTTTTTATGACTTTAGTTGGACCTCCTGATTCTTGGGTGGATTCTCAAACCACACAGGCACCAAAACCGGTTTCATGATTTTTTTTTCCACAAAATATTTCATTTACCCAGGGAAATGACTTTATTACAGATTCAACAAAATGTCAGCGGTACCAGTAAACATTTTACAATGCTGTCGGATGTCAATCCCAGTCAAAGAAGCATGCAAAAATCAAGTTGTCTGTAGCCTTGAAAACAAGAGAACAAATCCCAAAATGAGATTGGGAGAAAAGCTACTGCATTTTATTGCTTGTTTTTCTCTCTGTTAAATTGAAGACACGGTAAAGGAGAGCCTGGAAACTGAGATGTTTATTGCCACGTGGCAGTGATACTTCTGGTTTAGCGGGTCTTAGGATGACATAAAGAACATCCTCTAAAGTACGAACATACTCTTTAGAGTAGATTTACAGGACATTTGTCTCGTTTCACCTCTGTCTGATCATGGTGTGCTTGTTTGACAGTCATACTGTCTTTTCACAAGATTTCTCTAAAAGTAAAGGATGCTTCATTGTCAGACATGATGGAGAAAGGGTGGGGGTGGGGGGTTGTTCCAGGCATTGGAAAAATGAGATGCTTTGAATTTTGATGCGATAATGGTTGGCATATGGATTCAGGACTTTTTAGTCACCTGCTGTAAACAATTGTCTGTCTTTCTGTCTATCTGTCAGACTTGGTTACACTGTCACACCTCTTTCAGGGGACAGTACTTCTTGTCATACTCACATTCAATAGTAAGAATTGGTTATTCCAATTTGAATGGGAGACTTGCTCCCCCCCCCTCCTTTTGTCCGGCGTCCGTCCGTGTGTCCGGTGCAGCAATTTCTCCTCCTAAACTGCTGAATGGATTTTGAACTTAACAGGAATCATCCTTATGATGTCCTCTATCAAAGTTGTACAAATTATTTTGATTGGTTGAAGAAGTAGGTCACAGGAGCTAAAAATAGATTTTAAAAATGCAAACTTTGAAAATCTTCTTCTGCAAAACTGCAAGGCCTGGAGTTTTGATATTTGGTGTGTAGCATTGTCTAGTGAACCTCTACCAAGTTTGTTCAACTCATGACCCTGGGGTCAAAATTGGCCCTGCCCCAGGGGTCACATGATTTTACATAGGCTTATATAGTAAAAAATAGAAAAATCTTCTTCTCAGAAACCACAAGGCCTGTGGTTTAGATATTTGGTCTGTAGAATTGTCTAGTGGATTTCTACCAAGTTTGTTCAAATCATGGCCTTTGGGTCAAAATTCGCCCTGCCCCAGGGGTCACTTGATTTTACATAGATTTATATAGGGGAGTTTTTAAAAGATCTTGTCAGAAACCACAAGAACATGGGTTTAGATATTTGGTATGTAACATGGCCTTATGGACCAGAAACAGGTTTTCAGATCATGGCTCTTGGGTCAAAACTTGATTTTATAGCTATAACTATCAAACTTTGGACCACAGGTACAGTTTTTGTGTGGAATTACGATTATTTTGCTGTACTTTTGCATGGATTTTGTATTCAGTATGACTGTGTTATAAAAGACAATGAAGGCAATATTTCTCAGGTGAGCGATTCAGGGCCACCATGGCACTATTGTTTTTAGCTCACCTGAGCACAACGTGCTCATGGTGAGCTATTGTAATCGCCTTTTGTCCGTCGTCCGTCGTCCGTCGTCCGTGCGTGCGTCCGTCCGTCGTCAACAATTTGCTTTAAACAACATCTCCTCATGAACCGCTGAAGGGATTTTGACCAAACTTCACAGGAATCATCCTTATGATGCCCTCTATCAAAGTTGTACAAATTATTCAGATTGGTTAAAAAAGTAGATCACAGGAGCTAAAAATAGATTTTAAAAATGCAAACTTTGAAAATCTTCTTCTGCAAAACTGCAAGGCCTAGAGCTTAGATATTTGGTATGTAGCATCATCTTATGGGCCATTACCAAGATTGTACAAATCATAGCCCTACGATGATAAATGACCCCGCACCAGGGGTCACTTGTTTTACATAGAGTTATATGGAAAAATCTTAAAAAATCTTCTTCTATGAATCCATTAGGCCTAGAGCTTAGATATTTGGTATGTAGCATCATCTTATGGTTCATTACCAAGATTGTACAAATCATGCCCTATGGTGATAAATGACCCCGCACCAGGGTCACTTGTTTTACATAGAGTTATATAGGAAAATGTTTAAAAATCTTCCTCTATGAATCCATAAGGCCTAGAGATTAGATATTTGGTATGAAGCATCATCTTATGGTTTATTACCAAGATTGTACAAATCATGACCCTATGGTGATAAATGCCCCCGCACCAGGGGTCACTTGTTTAACATAGAGTTATATAGGAAAATCTTTAAAAATCTTCTTCTATGAATCCATTAGGCCTAGAGCTTAGATATTTGGAATGTAGCATCATCTAATGGTTCATTATCAAGATTTTCAAAATGGTGGCCCTTTGGAGATAAATGATCCCGCACTAAGTCTTCTCCTCTGAAACCATAAGGCCCAATGCTTACATATTTGGTGTGTAGTATTGTCAGGGCTAAAATGTTTAAGATTGAGTTATATCAGAATTCTTGTCTGTTTAAAAACCTTGTAATCAGTTGTAGCAATGGTACTCAGGTGAGCGATCCAGGGCCATCATGGCCCTCTTGTTCTATTTCCCTTTTATCTTTTTTCCCCCTTTTTCCTCCCTTCATTATCTTTCTTTCTCTTTATTCTCCTCCTCTCATCCTCATCTTTCTCTCTCTCTTTTATCTATTTTTAATATCTCATTCTTTTTTCATATGTCTCTCAATGTTTCTCCTTTTTTCTTTCTTCTTCTCTTCTTTCTCCCCCTCCCTCTCTCTCTTTCTCCATATTTCTCCCCTTCATCTTTTGTCCTCTCTTTTTTCATCCCTAAATTTGTCTTTTTTTCCTTTTTTTTTTCTTAATGCCTCTCTTTCTCATTTCTATCTCTGCCACCATCCTTCTGTCTCTCTCTGCAATATTTATTTTTTTCTCTCTCTCCAATGTTTTCATTAAATGATCAGATCCAAGCAGCAGGATCCTGCACCTTTCAGTAGCTTTCTGTGAATGAAAATTGTTTATGTATTAAAGATTGTTTTCAAGGCACATTAAATCTTGGGAGACAAATCCTCTTCGTTGTTTATTACAGAGACTTTTGCAAAATGGAAATAATTGCACTGGAGGAGATAAACACTTCAACTGTTTGCATATTTTGAACTTCCTTAAAGCCGCTCGTTCACAGACGGTCATTAACTATGGATTAGATTTTTAACTTATGTGTGTATTATGTCTATCAATACCCATCTACAGACGCACAGTCACTCAATTCAACCATCCCTGATTGAAAAACAAAATATTTTTAGATTTTCTCTTTTCATTTGCCATCATTTGGCTGATCACCTTCACTCTTCACGCATGCACTTAAACTTCATTTGCTGACTTGACTATTTGAGTTTACCTCGCTTCAACAGTATTTCAATCATAGCGATGTCCAGCAGTGCTTGCCGACTTCACAAACATTAATGAGAGAGAGTAGAAAATTATTTTATTAATTTTTTCTGATCGTCTGTGAACGAGCAGCTTTAAGTATTTATGGATTGATTGATTTTATCAAGTCCAGTTTTAAACCCTTTACCTCATGAATAGTCCTGCACAAATTTATGACTTGACCAATATAAATTCCTGGAACATTAGATGGTATATGAAACAGAGGATTTTTTTCTTTACTCAGTCCAGACTGTTTAAGATCTGAGCTACAATATTGAATGTACAAACAGAGGAGATCCTGATTCTTTAACCCTTTCCCTCATAGAGGAAACCATGAAAAGACCTATGCGAACAGCATAAAACCAGATCAGCCTGCGAGTAACTCACAGGCTGATCAGGTTTTATGCTGTTCGCTGCTCCTCAGTGGTCAGGAAATGAGGACTTTGTAATTAAATTTGGTGAGGTTTAACTGTGGTTTTCTGCAGATCAGGCTTTATGTGGTATCTATTGAGTGCGTCAAAATGAGTCTATATGAGGGAAAGGGTTAAGAGCTGTCTGATCTGAGAGCTTCATTGCTCTTACTGTCTAGGATAAAAATTTCAATTCAAAAGGGTTACAATTATTGAGCATGCAAATATGACAGAAATTATAATTACGTAAAATATTATATATTTTCATCCACTTTTGAATTATACAAAAAATGTAAATTAAATATGCTACGTTCATTGGTTATGAGGCTTATTGATTGACACCTGGTTTAGATGGTCATAATTGTCTTAAAGCCAGGTTTGACTGGTCATAACTTTGTGCATGAATATTCATGAGGTACGTAAAAGGGTTAAGAAATGATTGGATTTAAATTTGGGTATAATAAATGTTGAATTAAGTTATTACAGAGATTTAAAAGATAAATCAAGAATTCCTGAAAAAATAATTAAAAATCTTTCTTATTTTGTACTCCCATATGAGGATAAGAAAGAAGTATGAAGAACTTGTTTTGCTTAATCATTTATTCTATGAAACTATAAATTAGGTCATGTTGTGTACATTTATTCCATGTTTACACCCACATTTGATGTTTTACTGATTCAGTATCTCTCATAAAATTCATAAATACACAATCTGATGTAAAGTTTTTAACCCAAGTCAGTATAAACAAGAGATGTTCATTGAAAATCATATACATGTAAAACCAGCTCCTCTTGAGAGTAACTTCCAGGCAGATCAGTTTTTAGATTGCTGGCAGCTGGTAAAAATCAAAAATAATAAAATCACTGACCACATATAACATTACAGGACTTGATCATAGGCCATCACTAAAAAAATGTTTGTTTGCTGTACTCTGAATAAGATGAACAAGAACTTTTTTTGTTTTTGTTTTTAGCTCACATGAGCACAACGTGCTCAAGGTGAGCTTTTCTGATCGCCTTTTGTCCGGCGTCCGTCGTCCGTCGTCCGTGCGTGCGTCCGGCGTCAACAATTGCTTCAAACAACATCTCCTCCTAAACCGCTTGGCCAATTTGAAAAATATTTTGCAGGAATGTTCCTTGGATGAAGCTCTACTAAAGTTGTATAAATGGTTCTGGTCCATTGCATAATTAGGTCACAGGAGCTAAAAATAGATTTTAAAAATGCAAACTTTGAAAATCTTCTTCTGCAAAACTGCAAGGCCTAGAGCTTAGATATTTGGTATGTAGCATCATCTTATGGGCCACTACCAAGATTGTATAAATCATAGCCCTATGGTGATAAATGACCCCGCACCAGGGGTCACTTGTTTTACATAGAGTTATATGGAAAAATCTTAAAAAATCTTCTTCTATGAATCCATAAGGCCTAGAGCTTAGATATTTGGTATGTAGCATCATCTTATGGGCCACTACCAAGATTGTACAAATCATAGCCCTATGGTGATAAATGACCCCACACTAGAGGTCACTTGTTTTACATAGAGTTATATAGGAAAATCTTAAAAAATCTTCTTCCATTAATGCATAAGGCCTAGAGCTTAGATATTTGGTATGAAGCATCATCTTATGGGCCACTACCAAGATTGTACAAATCATAGCCCTATGGTGATAAATGACCCCGCACCAGTGGTCACTTGTTTTACATAGAGTTATATAGGAAAATCTTAAAAAATCTTCTTCCATGAATGCATAAGGCCTAGAGCTTAGATATTTGGTATGAAGCATCATCTTATGGGCCACTACCAAGATTGTACAAATCATAGCCCTATGGTGATAAATGACCCCGCACCAGGGGTCACTTGTTTTACACAGAGTTATATAGGAAAATCTTAAAAAATCTTCTTCTATGAATCCATAAGGCCTAGAGCTTAGATATTTGGTATGTAGCATCATCTTATGGGCCACTACCATGATTGTACAAATCATAGCCCAATGGTGATAAATGACCCCACACCAGGGGTCACTTGTTTTACATAGAGTTAAATAGGAAAATCTTAAAAAATCTTCTTCTATGAATCAATAAGGCCTAGAGCTAAGATTTTTGGTATGTAGTAGCATCTAATGGTTCATTACAAAGATTTTCAAAGTCTTGGCCCTACGGTGATAAATGACCCTGCACCCAAGTCTTCTCTGAAACCATATGGCCCATTGCTTAGATATTTGGTGTGTAGTATTGTCAGGGGTAAAATGTTTTAGATTAAGTTATATCAGAATCCTTGTCTGTTTAAAAACCTTGACATCAGTTGAAGCAATGGTACTCAGGTGAGCGATTCAGGGCCATCATGGCCCTCTTGTTTTGTTAACACTTACAATGGCAAAGC